>JAODAL010024780.1:0-59886 GCA_025379985.1 Phyllomedusa bahiana | reverse complement strand
CCTCTCCAAAAGCTTCAAATAAATCAGTCTTTGCGGCAACCTTTTTTTTCGGCCCTGGTTGGGGGAAATAAGGGAAAACAAATAATGAAAAAGTCCCTTTTATAGATTGATTAAAAAAAAAAGCGGAAAAAAAAGGAAAATATGTTTCATAGAAACTGTCGGACAAAAATTTAATACTTTAAAAAGTCTGATATAAAAAGGGGAAACATTTTATTTAAAACTAGACTTTTAATAATTGGACAACGCGTTTCACGCCTATCGTGTTCATCAAGTCCAGGAAAAAGTTGCGCTAAACTTGGTTTTAAATTCAAATAAAAAAAGGCCCCTTTTGCTGAGGTTTTACTTACCAGTATTTTTAAACCTTTTTGAGAAAAATGTTCTGTTTCTTTATAGCACAGCCCGCAATAACATAAAAACCACATCAAAAATACATACTCATATAAATGGAAAACTAAACAAAAAATGAATAAATGAACAATTTGATTTAGAAAAGGCAATACAATTACAGAGGAAACCATTTAAATCATAGCTTAGATAAAAATTACTGCAATTTAGAGCTCTCTACTAAATTTAAAATCTTTTTATACAAAATCTGTTTTTTAAAAGGAAATTATCATCATAAAAAAAAAAACAAAATAACAACGAATACATTTTTTTTTATCCCCAAAAAATACTAAAAACAAAAAAGCTCAATTGATATGTGTTTGTTAAAAACGTGTTAGAAAATTTACTATTCCCATCTCATCCGACACTTTGCCCAAAGCTTTCAATGTCCCAGATGATGTCAGATATCCAACAAAAATTCTAACTTTTTTATTACTTTCTCTTTCTCCCGCTACTAAGGGAAAGTAAAGAAATGCCCCCTGACCTCAAAAAATTTCAGATCCCATTCAAATGTATCAAAAAAAACGACATAAAGATCCTCATAATCGGGGTCCTCAAACTTTTTTAAGCAGGGGGGCCCAATTCACTGTCCCCAGCCATTGGAGGGCCGGAAAAAAGTTTTTTAAAAAAAAGTTTTATTTTGTGTGTCGAATGTTCCGCAAAACCCCAATTTTTTATAGTTTTTTTTTGTTAAAGACTTTTTTTTTAAAAAGAACTTTTTATTGTGTAAAACAATATTTATTTGCACCGCCTCTTCTGAAAGCCTTTAAAATTTTTATTTTTCCCATAAATACATTTAAGAACTTTTTTTTTTCGAGTGAATGACTTTTTATTGGTGTCACATTGGCATTTATATGGCTTTTTATCCATTTAAATTTCCATTTTACATCGAGGATTAACAAAAAAACCAACTCTGTACTTTTCTATAGCGGTCACATGCGGCTAAAAACATGAAATTTATAGGCAGGTTTTTATGTTTCGTGGCAAACCAAAATCATCTTTATTTTTGGACCTTTTTTTTGGGGGATGGGGTGTTTGTAAAGGGGAAAAGGGCGGGGGTTTTTTGTTTTTATTTATGTTTTTTACTTTTTTTTATTTTTGCTTTTTTCCTTTTCCCCATAGGGTTTTGTATCGGTTACCGCATTGCTGGTCATACCATGACAACATTTTTTAGAAATTCCCCAAATGCTGACCACGTTTTGTTAAGAAAACCCGCTCTCCAATGACAAATCTTCTTACAATAATTGGGAATGGGTGCCCGGAAAAATCACCACCAAAAAAGACAAACTTGTCATTGGGAAAACTGTGTGGAATCTATAACAAATGTTTGCAACATTTGGCCCGCTCTACTAAGGTTTCACCCAGCTTTCCCAGGCCCCATGAAAAGCTTAAGCCAGAAACAGGGACTGGGAAAGCACATTACAATCCAAAATAATTATAGGGCTTCTAAAAAGGTGGTCACCTCTGTCCGACCCAAGCAGCTTCTGTCTCAACGGCTTGTCCTGACTCTGAAGGGGGAGAAGGTGGGGGCTCCTGCCCTGATTTTGGAGGAGAGGGGCTCCTGCCCTGAGTTTTGGGAGGGAGGCTCCTGCCCCTGGCACACTCCAGGGGTCCTGCCCTGTCTTTTATGGGCTCCTCTCCTGTGGCGGGAATGCTGAGGGAATGACCTCAAAATCCCGCTCTGGAAGTCAGTCTCAGAGGCGCCTGTACACACATTGCAGAGTGTCCGCCCTCTACCACTCACAGAGTGTCCGCCCTCTACCGCCCAATCTTCCGTTCGGTTTCCGGACAGAATCTGTGCAAGACAATGTGAAGGGGAGGGCTTTTCTCCGCTCATCGCGGAGAAAAGCCGTCCCCCACACGGCTGTGGGGATGGCCGCAAAACAGGAGAAATACCGGCTGGCAAATAGGCCAGGATTTTATATGTACCGTGAGAACGCGCCCTTACTGTAAAGAAACCCTTTTTATGTCCCTTGTCCTGGGTTTAAATAAATCATGGAAGAGATCTCTATATTGACCCCTGATATTTTTTTTTTATATGTTTAGTAAGTGACCCGAAGCCCGTTTTCTATAAACTAAAATAAACCTAATTTTGCTAATTGCCCCATGATCTTGTTTGACTTGGCAATATCAAAAGCAAACACTGCTCAAAACATGTTTTTTTTTTCCTCACAAAATGACTTGAATAAATAGAAAAAACATTATATTAAAGTAAATTGTATTCAAAAAATATGAAAAAGTTCACTTTCCCTTATGTTTTTTTCTGCATGTTACTGCCCATTTCAGAAGTCATCTCCAATAAAGTTAGTCAGCTAGCACTGATTGCTAGAATGAATTGCCCCTTTGGCTCTCTTCAGCTTCCATGCCCCACTTTCCAACCCCTCTAAATGAAATCTTTTGTAAGACATGCATTATCCTGTTTCTTTCATTTCACCTATGAGCTCAGTGGCATTTCCTGGGAGGTATGTGCTCTTTTGCCTTACCTTCAGTCCCGACTTTATCCTGAGTTTTCCCCTGTCCCCCTTCCATTCCTTCGAAATGATGTACGAAATAAAACATTTATTTTTTAAATTTTGATCTGCACTGGCCTCTGCAGGTTGTACTTAGAATAGCAAAAGGTTTACATTTAAACTTCACCCGGGGCAGTAAGGTATTTTGGGTGTACACTCATTTTTATTCAATTGTAGGAGATGTGCTGTTGCTATCTTAGTTAAAGGCATTGGGGTAATCATGCAAAAGGAGGAGCGTAGACAGCCAGCACAGATTGGAATAAGGGGATAAAAATATCTGCTGAGGGCTGATGATGTCACTGTCCCTCTCATCATTCAGACCTCTGTTGACTAAATTTAAAGCCCCCTCTTCATTGAAGCATGCTGTTAAGAAATAAAAACTATCTAAGAAAAAAAAATCCAAAATATTTAAGGCAAAAAAATAATGTCAGACCCCTAATAATGCTTGATTTTTTTTTAATATTTAATTTTCTTTTTGATGATATTGGCCCTTTACAGTAAGAATACACAGATCTATATTTGCCTTACAAACATTTTATATTATTTAAAAACTCTAAAACACACAAAACAAAGAACAACGACCTTCACTTTAATAAATGTATATAATTATTATAATGAATACCAAACTACAGAAAACAGATCTTTATTATTTTTCATATATTTTCCATTGCAACATTCTCAGATGAGACAATTTAATCTGATATGAGCATCCAGCCAAGTAAATTTCCATTTTTATTATCTAGATATTTAAAAATATGAGTTTTGATAAGATCCTTTACATGTGAAATTGGAAAAAATGATGCACATGGTATGACAAAAAAGGGAATAGGAGGAATTAATCCATGTCAAGTAATTTATTACTGGAGCCTTTACTAGCTTCTCTATTATCACCATTCCTAGAGATCTTTCTGATAACTGGGAGCTGCAGTATTGTAACTCCACAATAATTGTCATCCTAGGAAACATGGCACCTTTTCTTAGGGTCGTTTTTCACAGCACAGACAAAGATACCCAGTCCATTTTCTAACCAGTATTTTGTCTTTTTTGGCACGCAGGGGACAGCTTTTGTCCAAGGTTGTGATTCAAGCCGTTCCCCTTCACACACAAATGTTCATGCATTTGCCCAAAAAACTCTGCCCGGGAGAAGAATGAACATGTTCTAATTTTTAGGAATGCCGGCGGTGTCCAAAAACCATCCTGCAGAAAATCCGTGCATTTGTACTGCTGCACACGAGTTTTCTATTTAAGTCAATGTAAAAGGTTGACAGTTGGTTTACAGACGGTTTTCAAATCCAAAAGCTGTCTGTAAAACCTACCGAAAACCCTGCCCGTGGGGACCAGCCCTTACACCTCACACAAATGGCAAGTTTTATAGAGCAGTAGTCAGCTCATTCCCATAAATATTTCGGATTCTAAAGCCTACCCTTACCCAGCTCTCAGACCTCCTGCTATCAACATGAAGTGACTTTTGCATCCCACTGTCAACAGCTTTAGGAAAATGTTTATGATGCTTTTAAAAGGTTTTCTTTGACCCAAATATTACTTACCCATTTTGGCCATCATTTTTTTGGGGGGTCCAACTCCCTATCACCTGCCAATCAGCTGATAAATGAGCTCTTCATTGTTCACTAGGCACACCGTACTGCAGCTTATTCCCCCATATATTAAAAGGAATGGGTGGTCTTAGACTATTCATTAATGGCAAAAGGGGTTACATTTGTATGACCAGCTAAAATAAACCACATAAAATACATACAATACCTACAAAACAATAATGAGGCAATGTGAACAGTTGAAGTTATCATAAAAGGATAAAAAATGCACATTGATTAACAGTGCAGAAAAATGCAGTAATATTACAGTAGAAGGACCTGATATCATAGAAAATTAATAATGCACCCAAAAAAGATCGAAAGTACAATGTGACATCACAGTAAAAAACAAGTGATGAATCACATGCACAAAAAATATCAAAATTTTAGTTCAAAAACCTTAAACTCGAAGCCCCATTACATTTTCCACTAACCATCCTTCATCCACAGTCAACACTAACTTCACCTTATGTCTGAGCAAAAATGGGTTTCCTTCAAGGGAATTTTTGACCATTAGGTGTTTCATGTCTGATTTGTCCTGCTTCAGCTTTCAGTGTATTCAAATGGGGATGTTTAAGATTTGTTTTAAAAAGCAATCATGTGACCCAGCAGGGTTGACATAACCATGCCTTTCTCCACAGTGTGCTCCCCTCTAATCAAACATAGGTCGTTTTATGTTTAAAGGGGCTGTGAGTGGTTACACTTCTGCCTTTCAGCATGGGGCCCCAGTTCAAATCTTTGCAGGAACAAAACAGGTAGCTTTTTTTTTCCTAAATTAAACACATACCTAAAGATTTTTCTTTTTTTTTTTAGTTTATTTGTACTGTTTGACTAATTTCCAAAGGGGATACGGGACAGGAGTAGAATACACCCCCTGGTTGAACACATTTTTTCAAAATGAGTGTGTGTGATTCTAAGAGGAAGAGACTGACAAAGTGCTTAGGGGAGGTGATTTTCTGACATGTGCGGGCAGGACTGCGGAGTTTTATCATGTTCAGATGAGCGTACACTAGGAATCACAAGAAAGCACTTAAAAAAAAAATGGACGAATTTTTTATAACTCCCTTTGGTTAAACCACCACACCCTGCTCTGTGCTGATTTTTTTTTTTCCATACTGTACATTTTAGTTGGGCCCAAACCTTTTACCCCTGGCCCTGATTTACTGTTGCGGGAGTTCTGGCTCTGACCTATCGCTCCATCACGTTCTACTCTGCCCCTTCGCTTCTTTCTTGTTGACTTATTCAACCTTTAGTACTTTTGTAACTTATTTTCTTGTCTACTCCCTGATACCCTCCCATCGACCCCAACTTGAACTGTAGCCTTTTCTTTAAACCCTGCATAACTGCTAAAACGCATCTTTAAAATATTTTTTCCATAAGCACCTACGGTCCGGGGAGTTTTTTTAGGTCTGGTCTCAAGCATAAGGCAAATTTTTCCCCACGGTAAGGGGGACAAAATTCAGCCCGAATTACGCCCCGGGAAAGGTTGCGCCAATTACGGGTAATCCCCCATAACAAACGAAAAACCACATTTCTCAAGAAAATAGGATTACGTTCCTCTCCTTGCTCGGCAAATACCCCCGGGGGGGAGAAAATTGACATTCACTTTCTAGGGGCGTATACGCCCCGCTAGTAATGTTTTGTCTATGGGAGGCGGGGTGCCGGCCCCCCGTCCCTCCCCCGCCCCGCCCTGGCCCACACGGCGTAATTGCGGGCGTAATTACAAACCCGCATTAACCGTGTGAACATACCTAAGTGGCCCAAATAGATACATATGCTGAAAAAACTTTTCCACACAATTTTGCATGCAGAAAATGTGCAGAATATTCCAGATGCATTCTATGAAATGGGGAAAAAAAATCTGCACATAATCCACAGGCCCAATTAATCTGCTGTGGGGGATTTTACCAAAAAAGGGTGTTTGACACAAACAAATTTTTTTTTTAAACCCTCAGGGCATGATAAAAAAAAAAAGGGGAAAGAAAAAAACTTACCTTGAAAAAACCCTCCCGTTCCACTGCGACCATCCCATAATCACATAAAGGCTTCTCCACTCATTTTCAGTAAACCCCTCTTCAATCACAGTGGTAGCGGTCACGGTTAATAACCACATGTGACCATTGCGGCTATTTTTTTTCTGAAAGGCATGTGAAGAATGAATGGAGAAATCACTGGGGTGGCCCCAGCAGTGGAACAGGAGGGTTTAAGAGGTAAGTTTTCTTCTTTTATTTTATCTACCGTGCTCCGACAGAATAGAAGGCATTTGTTAGTGTTGGGACACCCCTTTAAATCTGCGATGTCAATTCCGGGGAAATTTTGTTGCAATTTTCCCCCACTGAATTTTAAAACGGAAGTAAAAATCTACAAAAAATTTTTTCAATCAAACTTTTTTGGGCGGGTTTTTTAAAATTTAAAATGTATTGCAAAATTGTTTTACTGTCTTTGGGGACCATTAACAATTTCTTCCTTAGGTTTATTACTACCCCTTTGAAATACATAGTAAAATTTTTTTATCTATTTAAAAAAAATTTAGCTTGCCAAAGAACCCTGTTTGGGCCCGGGCACATCTGCCTTCCGCCTCTTTGTCTGCTAATTAGCGGAAAAAACAACTGAAACCCGACAAACCCCCTTTTTAGTCAATGGGGTCCATCTGGTCCCTTTTGATATTTGGCATGAAATGGATCCATTTTCCCCCTTCTGTGACCAGATCCAAAACAGAAACCTTTGATGCAGATGTGAACCAGGCCTTAAAAGGGTAACCTTACTACTAGAGCCCCTTTCTGCATGCCCTATTATGCCAATGACCTTTAAAGCGTGGGGTTGCTAGTTTAAGACATATCTCTATGAGCTGAAGCTAAGAGTTACACAAAATCACCCATTTATTTGTCTTACTCCATTTCCCCTCTGTGGAAAATTTTCGTCTGACCCAACTTCCTTGGGCAGTAAATGTTGATTGCAAGGTATTTCAATCCTAAGACCTGTGGCGTTCTATTTCTATGGTGCAGGAGGGAAAAGTGCATCCCTAGGACGTTCTATTTTTAAAGGGAAAAACCATGGAGGAGGGGAGGAAAACCCAATATTTGTGTTCCCATAGATATTGAACTGTCTGTGCTGCATTATTTTTGGATATATTATAGCAAGTACTTTCAGACTAGATCGTTACTACAGTTTTTGAGTGGAAATAACTAATCCTTCTTTAAAATCAGACATATTGTTTGACATCATTCAAACATAATTTCATGATGAATGAAGAACAGTAAATAAATGACTGACCATAATGCATTCATCACTCAGCTCCAGGCTACATAACATATGAGGCGAGGAAACTCTGCCGAGTCCTAATAAAGACCAATATCGAGGGGAAAATGCTGTCCATTATCCAGACACACAGTCATGACTCCATATTGTATTTAACTTGGCTGTAATGTAATGCTTGTTTTTAATTAATTTCCATTCCTAGGGGTCCTGTCAATCAAAGAAAGCAGTACACCAAGAAGAACAGCTTGGAGGTAAAGACTCACCATCACTATATCATTGCTGTGACTATGGGAATAGGGGTAGAGACAGAAGCTGTAAAGGTGAATCAACCTTGACAAGATGAAATGATATGTGGGAGAGAGATTTGGAGCAGAATTATTTGTCTTATAATGGTGGGAAAAAAATTACAACAGAGTAAAGTAAATGATATTATGTATTTAGGTTTTATTATTTTAGTCCTTTTTTATATTTCTATCATGTTGTATTTACGAGAAATGTATAACGGACATAGACTATTGTTAATGTCAGACTCAAAGGGGTGTTATGATTAGTGTTGCTCAAACCTGTCCTTGTTCAGTTCGACATCTGCTCGATCAAATTTGTGTAAGTATTGGGTTAGGAAGTCCCAAACCCACATTTTTTCACTTTGATCCTAACGCAAACCTTTACTTTTATAAACTAACCTAAAGTTGGGCTTAGGGCTTTTTTCTTATTTGTAAGAGTTAATTAACCGCTTTGCAGTGATTCCAGTTTGGCAGCACTCTCATTCCAATGTCACTTCCAGTCAGACGTCACTTTCAGTCAACATTAGGGACATTTTTTTTTACTCTGACACTAACCATGACCCTTTTATCCTTTTAGGGTTATGGTTTCTGTCTTTTTTTTTTTTTGGCTATTTATGTCAAAACCAGTTTTGAGCAGACCTAAAATCAAATCACTTGGATTTGGGTCGAATTTAATTTTGATCAAAATGCAAAACTTAGCTTTAATTTTAGAAAATAAAGGCCATTCTTTGAGTAATAAAAGTGTAAAACAATGTGTTTTTAATTTTAAGATCTCTGCTTGCATCAATAAGGATCTTTATTGTTTATTTGCAAGGAATAAAAATTTGTTCCCCTCTGCATATCCATGAGATCGTCCTTTTTTCCAGAACAGATTTTTATCCCCTAGTAAAAAACAACAGTGGTTCACACTGAATGACAACAAACTCAATTTCTTCCAAACCACAAGGAACTGATACAGAAAGTGTGGTGCAAAATTGTATAACATTTCATTGTACAATAAAGAAGCCCTTATTGTTTTTCCCCTATATACACAAGATTATGTAGCAAAAACATTAAGGGCGACATGTCAGAAAAATGGTGTTTCCACGTCAGTTTTAGGCACATTAAATCAGTGTAAAGTGCACCAGAAATTCAGAACATTTCCAAAAACTGTCATTATACCTTGCATAGAAAACTTAATGTGCCTAAAAAGGCAAATTGCGTCAAAAAAGGCGCATTGCGCAATTTGCGGCATGTAGCGTATCATTGGTGGTATATAATGCGCCTATCGAGGCGCATTGCCCGACGGAGGCGCATAACATATGTAATGTGCCTCAATAGGCGCATTGCATGACGGGGCGCACAGCGCATCGTATTTAGTGTGCATTTACAAAGTGTGTGCCCGGCGTATAATGCGCCTAGTTTTGGTGTACGACAGTTCATTTACAACAAGAATAATGGCATCAAAAGTGGTGTTGGCGCAAGATAGACTAAAAAACAGTGTGGTGTGTTGGACAAAATCGCCCTTAATGTTAAATTTAGCTTTTAAAAAACTAAATTAAGACAATATCAAATACCTATGCTGTAATTACTTAAAGGGGTTGTTTCACCATGCTGTTTCATACAATCCTGTCTCTTCCTGGTCGGGCTGTGAGTAATTAGCATGTCTGTTTGGTATTCAAAGGTCTGCTAATTACTCTTACATTAGATAAAAATCGCCCGCTCTCAAGTCCAGAAAAGCGTCAGAGCTAAAGTACACAGAGTTATTAGTTTCCTTTGTTTGTTAGATCAGATAACACTCAAGGTTCAAGCTGCTTGTAATTCTTTTGTGCCGACCTGTTGTGATGACATCATCCCCTGCTATCTGATAAGACAAACAGCAGGAGAGCAGGGCAGAGCAGGTCAGTAACTAAGAAAACTGAGTGCATATCACAGTTGGGTAAAATCACTTATCTCCTCAACAAAGTAAAATAAACAAAGAAATATTTGGAAAAAGTCTTAATTTACTTTTTCCCTACATGTTGGAAAGCTAAAATTTTGTAGTGAAACAGCCCCCTTTAAAGAGGATGTCATTTTTCATTGGAAGCCAGCAGATTTGGATAATTTTTTTCAGAAACTCCCAACAACTATGGTTATTCCTGTCAGTCATTTGACTCAATGGTCAACCAAACAATATATAGATGGGAAGGATCCAGTATAGTGAAAGACTAGCTTTGTGCGCATTTTTCAGAGCAGGGTATACCTATAAGATGTCCATATGCCCTAATGTAAACAAGTTGCCCTTAAAGACCAGTTTTTAACAGCTATAAAACAAGAGTAAATAGATGGATGCCCACAGTTCTTCCAGAACCCTCCTAAGAAAACCAATATAAAATAATTCAGGAATTTTTAACACAATAATATTCAGACAAGCATTTTGCAAGTTCTTTAATCGCTGTGTTAATCTATTATCTCTCCTTGATATGAAATCTCTATATTATCATCCCCAAAAAACATTAATATGAAATATGAATACAATATGTTGATTACTTCAGGGAAACACATTTATTCCAAATCACTTGTTTCCATTTCAGTGAAACACAAAATCCAGATGCGCATTCTCCTATCAGTTCTACAAGTCAGGGTCAGGATTGGTGAAACAGATGTTCCTTACAGGGAAAATTTCTAAAAGTATGATTAGCAAAACAGTATGTCCTGTAGTGGTAAACTTGTAAGGCTAAAATTTCCCTAATGGAGCAGCCACTTTATGTTATGAAGAGACATTTTTTTACCTTATGTTAAGTAAAGATGATTTTCCCACCAGATATGATACCAGGAACGCGAGTATGTCTGTTCCACGTCCGTTCCCCATCCTACAGACAGTGAGATATCATTGAATCAAGATGAGGGAGCCTGCGGTGAGGATGGCAAAGCTTACATCAACCTCAGTTGCAACCTCTGTTATGCACAAACCTATGCAGGGTTCACAAAGGGTTATCGACCTTCCTTTAATTTTTTTCTGGACAAATTTACATTTAAAATAGACATTGATACCAACAAATTGGAAAAACCCAAAAATTATTGATCAAGTTATAAGCGATATACCATATGTCTATAACTCAGATACTAATATAAACATATAAGGGGAAGCTTCCTGCAGGTGTCAGATTATATGACCAAAGTCCCCAGTACGGTCTTAAACCTTACATAATATAAGAACATGTCTAACGGGAGGTCCACAAAGACAATCACAAAACACTGGATTCTACCTTTGAAAACTGTATCAGACAATGCAGTTTTTTAAACTAGTATTTATGTAGATTTTGAGATTGTTCATTTCTATGGGGTCTTTTTATGTGGAATTCGACATACAAATGTTTTGGATGCGTTTTTTGATGTGAAAAACGGTGGAAGAATGAACATATGCTAAGGTTTTTTATAAAAATAAAAAAACAACAGTTTTTCTATGAGGTAGTTTTACAGTCTATGTGGATTTTCCCACTGGAAATTATTGTCATTGTGGACGGAACCTTAGGGACACAAAACCTGTCAAGCAGAAAGGGCACAGATTTGACAGGGAAAGCTTAGCTATCAGCCCCAAATGACAAAACAAATATTCTACTGTTTTCGCTAATAGAGCCAATAAAAAACACAGCAGATTCAAAATATATTTTTATGCTTGAGTAATAATAGTAAACATGCTCTTAAAGAGTAACCATGACAAACTCCTGTCATGTCTGTTGTAGTTAATCCTTGTGTTCCCTGTAAAATAAAAATTCTGGGCCTCTTCTCTTATAACTTTTGGTTTTGCTGTTCCTCGGTTATTCCTCCTGAAAAGTATTACTTAATCAGTCAACGGGCCATACCTTTCCCAGTGTTAAAGGGGTGTGCCCCTGCGATAGCAAAAAGCAATTATTAGAAAATGTCAGGGACACACCCCCAACTAAACATCCATTTAAGGGATTGTAACATTTTTAGGCGGAATAACAAAGTACTCAAAAACAAAAAGATCTGAGGAAGGGTTTTCTCCGATTTTTTTTCTGGGTAATATTAGTTTTCTTAAAAGATTGTAAGGAAAGGTCACGGGTTCTCTTAAAAGGGGAAACATAACATGATGACAGATCTACTTTAGAAAAATTTGTCACTTTTCCTTTAAGGTTTTCATGATTTTGACCTAATTAAATTCAAATTCACTTTTTCACATAATCAATTGCATTCCCTTTTTTTATTTGTTATCCTTTTGGGTGAAAAAAACATAAGGTCCCTACTGAAAATGTACAGAAAGCCCGTTCTGGCAATAACATACTCGAACCAAATAATTGCCCCCCAGGCATGCTAGGAGGTGAACCCCTGGGGTTAGTAAAAAGACGAAAATATGGGAAATAGCCAGCTAACACTCCTGTAAACGGCTGCACGGCTGCACTCTGCAATGTAAGTCCCAAAATAAAAAGTATAAATTGCCAGCAACTCCGATGAGTAATAAAATTTAGGCATTTTTTTGGACATGAATACGTGGAGACAAATCACATGGAGGACATGGACATAAGGCGTTTCGAGTCCGTCAGTATACAAGAGCCAGATGAGCATGTCCAAAGCAAGAATATTATGCTAAGGAAGTAGAGATTTCAATACAAAGGGGAAAACAAAAAGGCATCCAAAATGGATTTTAAAATAAGCAGTAAAAAAAACTAGGGGAAAATCACAAGTCACACTACTAAATCAACAGAAAAGATGTATCTTTTTTAAAAGCCTACTTGGGATTTTTTAAAAAAAAAAAAAAATAATTCTATATAAAAATTGACGTGAAAGATTTACGGCCATAACAGAGGGAAAGGTTAAATGTGTAGTGAAAAGAAATAAAACATTGCCAAATATCTTATCACCTAGCAGTTTTTCTTCAGCGGATAATAATAAGCAAGTTTGGATTTTTTCAAAAAGTTTTTTTTTTAGTGTGGAGGAGCTAGGTGCAATATGTGTACTTTGTCAAAGAAAAGAAAAACGTTTGCAAATAAATACACCAATAAAGTATATACTATTAAAAAAATTATAAATTGTGATACTACAAATGTTGCTTATGCCATCTATTGTACAGCCTGCAATCAATATTAAAGTGGATGTACCTATTAGAAGTTAAAAAAAATTGGAATTTCAGAGCGCATTATGACAAAAAATAAAGCACTGTCTCAGGCCTCTGGTCCAG
Source organism: Phyllomedusa bahiana (assembly GCA_025379985.1). Classification (NCBI taxonomy): domain Eukaryota; kingdom Metazoa; phylum Chordata; class Amphibia; order Anura; family Hylidae; genus Phyllomedusa; species Phyllomedusa bahiana. The sequence continues at coordinate 46,700 of JAODAL010024780.1, read as the reverse complement.
CAAAGCATTTTGTTGAAGTACATGGTGGCGACTTGAATACCTTCCATTTCTTTGGCCTCGAAAGAGTCAATGCACCCAGAAGAGATGGAGACTGCAGGTATGCAGTCAGACGTAGGGGAGCCTTCTGGATCCTGGAGTTGGACATGCGCATGCCCCGAGGCCTAAATTATCATAATGATCTAATGTATTTCTACTGAAGTGTGTATTTAAAGGGGGTCACTTCATAACATACCAGAACGATTTGTACACATCGATGATATGACTTTTTTTTCTTTCTTTTCCTTTTTTCCTCCTTCCCTTCTCTCTTTTCTTTCTGTAATGAGGCTCACTTCATGTGTGTTGGTCCCTCTGTGTTTTTAACCAGACACATCACTGGTGTTGGTTAGCTGTGATCAAGAGTCCAACATGGACTCGAAATGTGAAAGCAAATAGTGGGACTTACAACTCATCTCTATATCCCTGTGCTGCTGCAAGGTCTGTTGTTTTTAATTCGGAAGAAATTAAAGAAGAATGTTTTAAGATGCTTGGATTTCAAACATTTTATTTAGACAAGTCTGTGTTTTGGGTTGGTGCCAACAACTAGGACATTGGGAGGATCCACTGCAAAACAGTGACCAGGCGCGGGAATGCCCTACAGGAGAGTAAGCATAAAAAATTTAAGGTGCTATTTTGTATATTTACTACAACAGGCAAGTCAGGACAGGGATACCAGGGGAGTCGCTAGGCATCATGTTTATTCGGGGCACAAGCCCGGACAATCCTGCTTGTGCCCCGAAATATCAGGGCCCGTCGGGTTGCAGCAAGCTGCTAGTCCTGCAGCTCAGAGATCTACTGGCATGTGTGCGTCTTCTAGACACACAAGCCTCAGAGCCGTTCTTCAGTGCAGGGCAGGGAGGGAGAATGGATTCGTGAGGTGACGGGGGCTTAGCAGGGACGGAAGGGGGCGGCATGTCACTCACTGAAGCTTCATACTGTCAGGACTTTATTATGGTGCAGCCGTGTTCAGCACCACGAGCCTGGCAGTCTCAGGAAGCAAGCAAACAAGCTAGTGAGGAGCTGCGCCCCCTGCTGTGCCTGATCCCGGGGTTCCCTGCAACTACACAGCATTGGAGGGCAACTGCAGCAGCATCCACAGGATGCCCAAAAGAGGTCTCAAGTGAGAGAGGTAGCCTCACTGTAGAGACCATAAGGGGAAACACCAATTATAAGGGGAAACACCAAATAATCATCATGAATATTAAGTGTGCTGAAATGTAAATATGTGTGTTGTATGCATGTTGTGTGCATATATGTGTATTGGTGTGTATATATGTGTATGTATTGTGGTGTTATACATGTGTGCTGTATATATGTGTAACTTGTGTATGTGTGGTTGTATGTGTGTATGTATGTATGTGTGTATATTATGTTTATGCATGGTGTTATGTGTGTGAGTGTTTATATATGTGTATATTATATATATATGTATTATATATTTATATACTATCTATTTATATATACCTTTAATATATTTGTGTGTGTGGTGGGCATGCATATGTATGTATTTGTATATGTGTTTATATATATATGGATATATCTATGTGTGTGTGTGTGTGTGTGAACATGGTGTACTGTACTGTTAATGTGTGTTTATGTGTATCAACACCACATATCAACAATATTGCCCCATTTGTGTCACTAAACCTATTGCTGCCTGTTCTGGTCTTTTATAACATAGTTAACTACAACTGATGATGAAATTGGTTTCTGAATATCATTTTTTTTATACCTGTTCATTTGTCGGGGTTGCATATGTTTCTAGCTGCTTGCAGCCAGACAACGGGTACATTCAACACGGCGTAATTGCGGGATGCATTTTGGCGTGGTGTATTTTGCGCTTTAATACACCTGACATGCGACATCACCGCAATTGACGTAATTCAGTATGCTCTCTATGAGAGCTATGAATTACCATGTCGATGTACAAAACAATGGTATTGTTTACGTGAAGGATAGAGACGAAGTGACAGTCCCCTTATTAGAGCTGGCAGGTCACGTTATTTTTAACGGGCGCGGTTCTGTGTGCCGGGGGATTAAAACAGGTAACCATAGCTTCCACCGCTATGATTTTACAGTATTTGTGTGGGAGCAACTTTGGGCACATTACAGCACAGTTATGCCCCACAAATACGCTGTGTATGTTCACACAGGTAATTCTTTCCGTTATCTTCAGCGAGTAATTGCGCTTTCCATACACCCGACGTACGGGCCGACATTATAGTAAATTAATTGCTTTTCACTGAGAACTATGATTACCTGTTCTGGGGAGATTAAAATATTAGCGAGAGCTTCAGAGGGAACGAGCTGGACACACTGTTTTCTCTGGTAAAAATCCATGCCACAGATACATGGGGCGTGAAAAAATGCCGGGTGAACCCGCCCTATTGAGAAAAACTTAATACAGGGCCCGGGCCCGGTGTATTTTGGGACCCTAGCAACGCCCCTGGGGACATAATTTGAAGGACTTTAATAAACAAGCCATTTGGTTTCGGCCCTGCATTGATGTCCTATATTGTCACAAACAAGTAACTAGCGTGCATCAAAAAAAACCAAGCAACAAGACATTAACTGATCCACTCAAAGGACTTTATTACCTGACGTACTACTGCGCATTGCGCTAGTCTCTGAAGCTACTTCAACTAGTTGTCACTTGTTGGCTCAATATGTCACCCAAATAAAAGAACATGGTATATCATAGCAACTGGGCCAACAAAAAAGAGGACTCAGGAACATTGCTTCTAACTTGTAGGCATTCTGGACTTCAAAGCCAATGTAGTACATGATGTTTTACTTCACGGTCCGGTGAGGGTGGACAAATACAGGACAGGGGAAAATGGAGGACAAATGCCACATTGTATGTCAACTTGGGAGGATCATCAGAACTCCAGTTACACTCCTATTTAAACTTTTCTCCTCTCAATGAAACTGTAAGCGGTACAAGCGTAGCTTTGCTGCTGACTGTACTCATCTGTTCAGCATATGTGCATTGTGCTTGTACTGATCATGTGACAAAAAAACGCTCGAGACATCACATTAGGGATGAGTTAATAAAATGTTTGTGACCAAATTTGGCAGGCTAATATTCAGTTGATAATTGGTGTATGGCTCATGAATGATATCTATTCAAATGCCCCTTTGGCAGATAAATTGGGTTACCCCATCCCTGCCCTTTAAATTATCAGGCCTCTGAAAGATAATATGTTAGTTACATTATTTGGTTACTCCACTATGATAAGACACAGCCTGACAAGGGACAAATCCTCCTAGGGGATTTTGAAGGCCATTCTGAGCTAACTCCCTTAATTATTCAGAGGGACCCCAAAGACTGACATGTGAGTTGCCTTAATGGTTATATAGTATATATAATCTCCACGTGGTTTCCTAGCCGACTCTGGTAAAAATTATGCGTGATATTGTACATTTTTCTTTATATTGTATATAAACTGAACAGATCATACTTTGTTATTTTTCATCATTTTTTCTCAGCAAGCTGTATTATTACTTACAGCAAAGTAATTAATATACACTGTCTGTAGGAAAAAGGAGAACTGCTGTTATGCTTGTTAAAAACATTATCCAAAATTTCCACAGTGTAGCTTACACAGCGAACACAGGGGGAACGGTCAGTTTTTTAATGCTTCTGCATGTTGGCTGCCATCATTTCACCAAAAATACATGGGGAATTATTTCAGGGTGTCTCTAAAAGTTCAAATGGGGTACTGCTATTACTATTTTGCATTTACATAATGGAATTCAATGAAATCCCACTATTGTAAAATTGATTTTACACTTCTGGTCTGTCTTTATTAAATGATCATTAGTGATATATCTGTTATAACATTGCATCAATCAGCCACAGAACCCTCTGTGTCCATGAAATATAGATCCATCTAATAATGATGTACTTGTCTAATTTGATTATTTTTAGAAAGTGCTGAAGTGTATAAATTCAGAACATGCTAGGCTGTATGTATTGAATAGGATTTTTAAACCTTCAGTATCTAATCTTAGCTGGGGGGGCTTTGAGATTGGCTTTGGCAGGCTCCAGAAAATTTTACCTTGCAGAAATTCAGATGCATGGCACTTTGTAAGAAAGAGGTTTTTTGTTATAACAAGCCAGTTCCTGAGTTACTGCTTAAGGATAAAAGTAATTCATGAGCGCAGCAAATATATACACAACACTAGATTTTTTAAAGGGTTTTCTGCAATTTTGAAACCCTTGTACTGGGCAAAAGGACTGTGGTAAAATAATACAAAAAATAACCAACTGCACTCACAGCCTTAGCTCTTCCGAGTTTGCTGACTTCAGACCTCCTTATGGCAAGGGTATCAAACTCTTTTCATAAGGGGCGCACTTTTGCATTTGGAGATCTCAACGGGGCTAGGGTGCGTTTATTGTCCATAAAAGGCCAAGATGTCCTTGGTCGGATAATAGCAGGACCCTTCTTTAGAATCAGGTTTCCTAACTTGAAGGATAAGCTAGGTGCCTGGGTTTAGGGCTGTCAAAGTTGTGCCACTTTCGTGTGAACACAGCAGTCTAGAGGTGTTGCCAGAGCTCAGAACTCACAAGATGCTGGGCGGGCCGCTGCCTCGGACAAGTGCTGACAGCATTACCTCTTGACAAAACTGGAAGAGTCGGTCATTCTGAATCCTGACGTTGCCCGTCCCTACTCATTGTGTCTAAGGTACTCACTGACTGCATAAAATGAACATGCGGACTGAATTTTGCCCGCAGGTCTTGAATTTGAACATGTGACTATGGATGTATTATGAACTTCAGTCTTGGCCTTCAGTGGTCTATGCTCCACTTGTTCAGCACATGGTGCCAGGGATTGTTTCATGGTCATGTGTGTGTTGGAAATGATGTCAAAGGCTGGGCAGGGACTACCAGGGAAGGCTGGAGTTTCAGTCTGCCTGTTATAACTGTGACTACTGGTTAATTTTTGTATTTTATCAAAGTGATTTATTTGTTAAAACCCATTTAAAAATGTTGGTTTAAAAAAAAATCTAGAGCACCTACATACAGATATGTAAGGCTGCCATAAGTAACTTCATGGACCCATACAGCCGAAGTATCCGGGCCCCTGCCTATTACTAGTTCTCATCCCCTTTTGGTTCCCCTGATTGAGACAAACCATTACTGTAAGGCCCATGGAGAGATGGGACCCAGCCATGATTGTTTCATAGTAAATGAGGGAGCCTGTCTATGCTGCATGCTTATGTTTATAACTGGGGCACTAATATGCATTGGTTGGGTCTTTTTCAGCCTGACTAGAAGCTAAATTACCATCACAAAGCTTTATAATAGAATATTCCACAAATATTGTGAGTTTTTTGCTTTCTTCCTTCTATAAAGTTTCGTTGCAGTGAGGTGTCTGCTACCTAAATAAACATATTTTGTAACCTGGAAGTTGCAGTACTTTGTTGTTGTAACATCACATGTTTAGGCTGTGAGATACGACTTTGAACACAAGGTGCGCCCACATACTCTTTGTCAGGTATGAGAATGTTTAACACTTACCGCAGGTTTGAAGTTTTTATGTACTTTTTTGCTTATTATTGTCTTAAAGATTTGGTCTGCAGCACAGTACAGAGCATACCTCCCAGCAGTCCGGGACTGTCTAGCAAACATAACCAAAAGTAGTTCCTGTGTGGAACAAAAGGTAGGTTTAAATGCCCAAGATTGGACTAAAAGCTGCGGTCCGAAATTTTAAAAAATTTTTTTAAAAAACCCGTTCACCCAAAATTTGCAAGGCCCAAAATTTGGGGGAAGAAGGGAGTGTGCACTTGAATCATCAGCTCCTTTTTCGCATTATCCCCCATAAAAAGCTTTAAAAGCCCTACCCCCTGTTTCAGGGGGTTTTTTAATGATGTTTATGGGGACAGATACAGAAAAACACTCAACAGTGAGAACAAACTTTGGTTTTAAAGAGGGAGAGTTCATTTTAGACCCTGCCCTTTTCTCATCTTTTGTATTTACCAGAAACGATAGGCAGCCCAATATTTTAGTTTCCCAAAAAAGTATAACCCCCTTTTTTGTTTTAGTTTGCTTTCCTTTGCCAACATTGCCTTGAAAAAAAAGCACATACGGTATATTTTGATACTGAAGATAATGAAGGTTCATTTGTTAATGTAATGGAAAGAAACCCAGGCCCCCTCCCCTTTCAAAAAAAATAAAAACCAAGATTTTTAAAAAGAGGACCTGTTAACTAAATTTTTTAATTGAAATTTTGGCCCTGGAAAAAACAAGGACCTTTTCCCCTTATTTCTTTTTGGGCTTTTCCCTCTGAAAACCCCCCGGGTGTTAAATTCCAGTTTTCAGGGGGGTGTCCGTGCACACACTGAATCTATCAGCAATGACTGGACAATGTCAGACTGAGCAGGACACCCCCTCCAATTGGTGACGCCAATCTAACAGATTGGCAATGAATTTCTAGGAGTAACAGAGAGACTAAGAGATCAAAGACAATATACTCCAGAATTGTTTAAGTAATAAGGATTATGCATTTTATTCAGGGCACTTGTGCCTTAAAGGGGTTTCCTCACTATGCAGTTTCACCGTCGATGCCAACTTTTCTTTCACTCTGCTCTCCTCAGGCTGTGGGTGGTTCTATAGCAGTGATTAGCATATTTAGCCTCACTCTGTAACCAGCTGAGACATTACAAAGAGCTGTGTAGGAGATCTAATCTGTAAGTAAACAAAGCAACACAGGTTACGAGGAGTGAAAACAAAGGCTAATCAGTAAAACAACAGCTAATCTTGTTAGAGATATTTAGTTTTTTGCTAGAGCTCATTCTGTCTGTGGAGTAATGCCACTCCCTGCTCTCTGTTCAAATCAGATAACAGAGTGTGGTATGGTATGCAGGTTACCATAGTAACCAGTGTGCACTGAATAGCACCTAAAACGCTTTTATCTCTTGAGTAAAGTAAAATCTATTCAGCAATGTATTTAGAAAAAGTCTTCATTTAACTGTCCCTGCATGTTGAAAGCTAAGCTTTGTAGTGAGAAAACCTCTTTTAGCACCAGACAGTACTAGAGGCCTGCAGTGAATTAGGAGATAACAGGAGACATTGGGAAGCAAAAGGGAGGGGCTAAAGGCATATTTGGATCAATTGAGGTAATTTGAGTTTAGTAGCTATAGCAGTTTTTCCTATTAGAGTGTTGCCGCAAAAGGGGTCATCTGTCCACTAGCCAACAGTGAAGCAAGGGCAGGCACAGGACAGTGACACCGGGCCTGGAAATAAATACTCACAAAGGTCCAAATGATAAGGAGAGATGAAAGAGAAAAGGACAGCAAGATTGAGAGACGTTTAAACTGTGTAGTCAGTTGCCAGGTCCACTGTTCCTAGATACAGGGAACGCCTAGACTGTTCACCAGTGTTGGTAAACACCTTACTTGCTGGGCCTGGAAGATTGCCAGGAAGACAGCGGTCAGGCAATCCCTGCTTGGCTGACGGCAACTACTTCAAGAGCAATTGCAGCCAGGAGAGAGATAAGAGAAAATGTATCCTATCATAATGCAGGGGTCTGTTTGCTAATGTGATGGTGAATTGCTTAAAGGGGTTGTCTCACTACAAGGATTGCTTTTCATGTTAAAGATCTTGCAAAAAGAAGTCACTTTGCAATATATGTCCATTAACAGTGTCCTACCTATTATGAGATATCCCCTTTGTATGGGCTGCATCAGCTCCTCAGGTTGCTATAGCAACAGACCTGTTCAATCTCCCTTGATAGGCTGCTATCACTGGTTGCTATAGCTACAGACCTGGCTTCTACTGCAGCCTAGTGGAAGCCAGTAACCACGCCCTTAAATTCAAAATGAAACCAAGAAAACAGGACTGAGGTAAGAGGAATCAATGTAGTGAGACAACTCCTTTAAGGTTGAGCAATATTAAGATCCCAAGTTACCGAGTCTCTGTGGTTCTTCCATGCTGGTGTATTACTGCTCCCAGCACACCACTGGAAGACCCACAACTCCGTCACATCACACAGCTGCTACATAGTTGCACCTGCCTCCAACACCTTACTGTTACATGGAGAACAATAGTAATTACTAAAGCAAACATGTCATGATTGGCCACAGGTTCTCTTTATGCCAAAGGTTGAGAAAACATTCTTAAAGAATGGCTGTATTTTTAAATTTCGAGAGTCACCATATTGTAAATCAGTGATTTATAATATGGGCAGAAAATATGTCTAAAAATAAAAGCTAGTAATGAAGTAAGTCTGTGGCTGGGTACCATCTGCTCTAAATCTGAGACTGTCTACCATCTGATTCACATCTGGCAACAGGTATAGCAATAAGCCCAGCTATATCTGAAGACACTGTAAATGTATGAATTTCAGTTAAATTGCTTCTGTGTGATAGTTGGGGGTCCCAACACTGGTCCTCACCTCAGAATGAAGCTGTAACAGCCTTTGCAGACCAGTCACTGCAGTGTGGAGACTAGAGATGAGTGAATTTCTCAAAAATTCGATTTGGCCGATTCGCCGAATTTTTCCCAAAAATTTGTTTTAACCCGAATTTATTCACGACAAATTGCGTTTCAAAAACAGCTATTTCCTGGCTGCAGAGAGCCCGTGTGGTGTTGTAGAACATTGTGCCATGCTGAAATAAGCACAGGGAGCCTGGTTTGGTCTTGACACAATGATGTGTTTTAGTATGACACGCAAATGACTGCCGCCGATCTTAGAATCGCTACACTCTTCACTCATCTGGGCAGTTACGGAGTCAAAACTGACCAACTAACTGAAGTGGGAACGCAGCCGGACAAAGTAATGTCAGCTCTTTATATATAAAGCCACAGATATCCAAACTTCCCCCACAAATGTAGGCACCATTATAAGGCCTCCATACCTGTATATATCAAGTCCAATAGTACGGCAATGGGCCCATTTCTTAAAACTTCACACAAATTTTATTCGTATACTTCTTTAAAAGCATCAAAGCCTATATTCAACATATAAATACAAAAAGGGGGTACTTAGAAACCGCTGCGGTGAATCACCGTTCAGTCCAGGGAACTCGGGAGTCCACTTTCTAGCCCCAGCTGGAGCTTCCTTTAGAGTCGCCGGGAGATCGGACAGTCCATGTCTGTGCATGCAGCGACGTTTCAGGGACACTCCTCCCCTTTCTCAAGGTAATGTCAGTGTCAGTTGGAAAGAACCGAGCTAAGGGCCAAGATCCCACTAAGTGTCAAAGAGTGCACTCCTTTTACACCGACATCAGATGAGTCCACAGATTATGACAGAACTTGTTCTGTTAAACGCTGATACATGTAGAGCCCCTCCCCCCTGAAAAAGTGGAGAGGGTGTCAGCAGTAATTTTGTCAAATAACTTATTTGTCAAAAAAAAAACTTTGAAATAGAGCTTGTGTTGTTGTCATACACACACATCTCCATTTCAGGTAGGTTATTATTGTGGGATATTTTTCTCTGCGTCAAAGACTTAGTTTTTTCACTTATAAGGTTAAACTCCTTTGAAATACAGCTTGTGTATTTGTCATATACACACATACACACACAACATTAAACAGAGTTTGTTCTATTGTAAATTTTTGATCAAACAGTATGTCAGACAGAGAGGTGGCAGGCCCTTCACATGGGAGGGGCAGTGGCAAAAATGTTCCTGGAGCAGGCACAGGTCACTGCACAGTAACGGGACGTCGCAGCAGGGGTCACTCGGTGAGGCCAGAGTTACCGGTGTCATCTAGCGGCCATGTATTGACCACCAAGCCAACGGTTTTTGAATGATTGACTAGGTCATCCACTTTCTCCCACATGACATCTGACAACCCCAGCCAAGAGTTGTGGGTTCGTCAGACAACAACCCTTAGTTGGCATTGCCCGGGAGCAGTTCAGGGGCCCTCACCTGTCCTCAACCCGCCTCTGTCCCGTTCGGTTCCCACAGCCAGAGAACTACTATGTGCTATGGGCTCTGTGCTTCTATATAGCGAGGAGGAACTACATGAGGACAGTGGGCGGCAAAGAGGTAGGGAAGACATCCACTGCTTCTTGCAGTAGGCGGGCAAGTAGTGATGAGGAGAGTGGCACGGGAGGTTATGTTGTGAGCGGTCAGGCTCTGCACACCGAGACCGTTGAGGAGGACAGCAGTGACGGGCAAACACTAATCGATGACGATGAGGACAATCGCATTTGGGAGCCGGGGGAAGCAAGGACTTCATCATCATTGTCGGGACAAGAGTGGTGCAGCCAGCAAGCCGGTTTTGTGGCCGGAAGTCAGCAAGGTGGCAGCAGTGCGAGGGTGGGAGCCAAACGGCAATGGGGTAAACCACCCACTTCACAGGTCCCTTCCAGCCCAGAAAGTAGCAGTGCAGGGGCTCACCGAGGCAGTGGTGGTAGCAGTCAATCAGTGTGGAGTGTTGTGGTAAAATCACCTACTCGTCGGTGTGGCAGTTTTTTGCCAAGACACCACAGGAGGCAAACATGGGTATATGTAGAATCTGTGGGCTGAAAATTAAGTGTGGCCAGGGACCTAATGTTGGCACCACGGCTCTGCATCAACACATGCAACGTCACAATCCAGTGGCCTGGGAGAAACATATCTCAGATGTGGTGGTCCATTGTGCTGCAGCAACAGCAGCAGTACCCAATGACACACATCCTATTTCAGGCAGTCAAGGCTCCATCACCTCTGCCAAAGGGAGCTGTCTGTCTTTCCCATCATCTACGGGTCCAGATACTCCTGCTCCTCACCACTAATGGTGCCAGCAGTCGTTAACCGGGACGATTGCAAAGAGATAGCAGTATGCATCCAGCCATCCTAAGGCACAGAAGCTTACCATGCTCCTGTCCAAGTTGGTGGTACTGCAGTCCCTCCCTTTTCAAATGGTGGACTCTGCACCGTTCAGAGAACTGATGGCTTGTGCCGATCTGAGGTGGAGAGTCCCAAGGCGTCATTTATTTTCGAAAAAGTCAGTACCAGCCCTGTACGAATATGTAGAAGAGAAGGTGGGCCAGTCTTTGAGCTTGTTGTTGTCTTCCAAAGTGCATGGCAGCGTGGATGTGTGGAGCAGTAAGTACGGTCAGAGACAGCACATGTCCTTTACGGCCCACTGGATGAATGTGCTTCCTGCCCAGCCACACCAGCAACTTGGACAGGAGACATCGCTTTCTCCTCCACGTTGTCAAACTGCTGATCCTGCGCCAACGTCCACCTCCTCCACCACCTCAGCCTCCACTGCAGTGCCCCTCAAGCATACTACATGTTCAGGGCACAGTGGTGTCACACATTTCTACATCTGGTTTGCCTTGGCGAACAAAGTCACACAGGGGAGGAACTGTTCTGCCTCATGAAAGACTAAATCGATTCCTGGCTTTCTCTGCAACAACTGAAAATCTGAACCATGGTGACAGACAATGGAAAGAACAAGGTGTCCGCGCTGCGCTAAGGAGGGCTGAGCAGTGTGCCCTGCATGGCACACGTGTTTAATCTGGTTGTCAAACGTCTTCCACCTATCTGCAAGACATTCTAAAAATGGCCAGGAAACTTTGCATGCACTTCAGCCATTCCTACACCACCAAGTACATCCTCCATGAGCTGAACAGAACAGAGAAATCTATGAACAGAGAAAGACCATTAATCAGGGGCGTCGCTAGGCAGTTTATACGGGGCTCAGGCCCCGGATAAAACCCCCTGTGCCCTGAACCTCCCGGGCTCCAGGCCGCTGCCGTGGGCCTGGAGCATGGACTAGCCCATCACCTACATGTGCGTCCACCAGACACACATACAGCGGAAGGCTTCTGCGGAGCAGAGAACGAGCGCCCCCTGCCCTGCAGACAGTGTCATACCGCTAAGGACCCGGCACGGCCCCGTGCTGCTCAGCTGGCAGCGGCGCAATGTAATTACCTCATCACACCGCTGCCTGTCCTCGGCCGCACAGCCATCCTAGGCTGTGAGCCCGAGGAGCTGCCGGAGAGCGCAGACTGAAGAGGACAGAGCGCACTCGCTGGGGGAGTTAAGGTGAGTATTAATGTTGTTATTTTTAATGGCGTATACCTGCCTCAGTGCCCCTATATACCTGCCTGAGCCCCTATATACCTGCCTGAGCCCCTATATACTGCCTGAGCCCCTATATACCTGTCTGAGCCCCTATATACTGCCTGAGCCCCTATATACTGCCTGAGCCCCTATATACCTGCCTGAGCCCCTATACACCTGCCTGAGCCCCTATATACTGCCTGTGCCCCTATATACCTGCCTGAGCCCCTATATACCTGCCTGAGCCCCTATATACTGCCTGTGCTCCTATATACCTGTCTGTGCCCCTATATACCTGCCTGTGCCCCTAAATACTGCCTGTGTGCCCCTATATACTACCTGTGTGCCCCTATATACTGCCTGAGCCCCTATATACCTGCCTGAGCCCCTATATACTGCCTGTGCCCCCTATAAACCTGCCTTGCCCCTATATACCTGCTTGTGTCCCTATATACCTGCCTGAGTGCCCCTATATACCTGCCTGAGTGACCCTATATCTATATACCTTCTTGAGAGTGACCCTATATCTATGTACCTGCCTGAGAGTAACCCTATATCTATATATACTGCCAGAGAGTAACTCTATATCTATATACCTGCCTGAGTGACCCTATATCTATATACCTGTCTGACAGTGACCCTATATCTATATACCTGCCTGACATTGACCCTATATCTATATACCTGCCTAAGGGACCCTATATTTATATACCTGCCTAATTGAGGGGACCTATACACCTACCTAACTGAGGGGACTTATATACCTATAAGTAAGGAGTTGCTGGAAATGTAAGAATTCTAAGATATTTGTGTCCAAATCTGCAGGGATGAGTATTGGCCGGGAGAAATCAGCATGAAGGTGTGAACCGAATGGAGAAGAAAAGGGAAAGTGAATGACTCCGATCAGAAAAGACATCTCCTGTGAGTCACTTAATGTAACTGCAGTGTAATCACTTATATTTCTGCTGAGCCTACATACAACTAGTATCTACCACTATCTGGTCACTGTATGGCGGTGGTATATGTAATCAGAGCCTGTGTACAACTGATAGTCACATGTGGTGGTTGCGTTTGGTCAGAGTCTGGCAGGGTTATTTGATCCTTTAGTAATAGTTTTGGGTCTTGATTTTGTAGGAGTGTTTTTTAGTAACAATCATTCGTCCGGTATATTTGGTGACCGTTTAGGGGTATTACACTGTCATACGGAGGTGAGTGGTTTTGAAAAAGTAAATTTGTCATCACTGATTTTCATTGTACAGTGACTGCTGAGGAGATGGACGAGATCTATGTTGGAATGTGCAAAATTAGTGACGGGAAATAGAAGTTTTTTCTCTGTAAAAACACATCCGCAGCTCACAATGAGGCACGAAAAATGCCGTGTGAACCCAGCCCGACTGAGCAAAACACAAAGGGCCTGGGCCCTGTTTGTTTTAGGACCCTAGCAACGCCCCTGCCATTAATGATTTCTTGATTATTCAAGGGAACAGGAATACTCTACTGTGTTTTTGATGTCAGCCAGTGGCAGCTCATGCGTGACACCTGACATTTGCTCAGGCTCTTTGCCGAGGTTACGTTATTTGTCAGTCGCCAGGACTACAGGATGAACAACATCATTCCACTGCTTCCTGTCCTGGAACAGATGCTGCAAAATCTGTCTGGTCAGGGGACTGGAGACATGGCGACTATATCTTACGGACACATGAGTCCAGTGGGGGCTGAACTGGAGGAGGAGGAGGACAACGACATTGGAGCACAAGCAATGTCTGGCGAAATGAGTGGTTTTTCTACCCAGGTGACAGGAGAGGAGAAGCAAGAGCAGCCAGAGGAGAAAGAACGATATTTTTTGATTGAATAGAAGTTTATTGACAACCAAATCGTCTAATACATACACACACCTAGCCACGAGACACAGCTCGGGAATAAATTACATTCACACAATAAAGCATACATACATTCAATTCAATACAATACAATTTATTCCTACCACTAGGGACTTATGTAAATCCATTTAATATTTTCTATATTAGTACCAGCATGCAATAGTAACACTATTATCTATGAACAAAATTTCTACTGTAAAACGTTTAAGTACTAAAAACTAGCTTTAGACCTGTGTGGGAAAAGGTTAGTGGGGAAATGGGAGGCGGATATGCGGGAGGGAGGGTGAGATACACAAAGGCCCGAAACTTTATTAAAAAGATATGCACAGACACAGTGAGGGAAGAGGGTTATGGGAAAGGACAATTATTAAGCAAATAAGCAATACAGCAAATAAGCATTAAAGATCGTTGTCTCCCTCCAGATTATCCAGGCTGTAATAGTCTCTGAGCTGGCTGTGAATCAGCCGCCGACAATCTTCCCACCGCATCTTCTCTCTGTGTAATGTTAAGCAGTTCCTGGAGATCCATAGACGCCTTTTAAAACATTCATAAGGCCCCCAGGCCTTTTGGGAGGGCCCCGGCAACTGTGTGTACCCTAAAAAGAGCCCATAAAGCATGGACATGTGCTTTATTTTGTTTCCTGGGTACAGAGTCCTTAAGTTCGTGCTGAAGGGAACCCAAAATAAACCTGAGCAAAGGGCATTCCCAGAAAGATGGAGTGCGGTCTCCTCCACAAAAGGACACCGCGGCAATACCAAATTTTACTCAGGTTACGGGCATGCATGAAGGACCTGAGGGGCAGTCCCCCCTGGATAGCCATCCACGACATGTCCTTGTGTTCGTTGGTGATCCTGCAAGAAGAGACAAGTTTCCAAACGATGAGAGCCATGTAGCCCGGATACCCGGGGACCAGCTCCAGCTCGTCTTTGGCTCTGATGAGCTTGTGGATTACCTTGGAGTTCCACAAATCGGGCTTCAACCCCTCCAGATGGTGCTTCCTCACGAACCGGGTGATGTCCAAATAGAACCAAGGCGTCTCCCAGTTGTAAGGGAAGGAGCTATCCCACTGATCCCACCCCAGGCCACGCCAAAGGGGCAGGAGGAAAAAGCGGGAAACGGATCTGCCTGCAGAGCCGCTCTTTCTGGACGATGGTGCGGGGGAAAGCGGCGGATCCCGGTGGGGATATCCGGGATGCCTTTCCCACCCTTCAGGGGATCCTTGTAGAGAACGCTCCGCTGGACTCGATCCATCTTCGAGCCCCAGATGAAGTAGAACACGGCCCTGGAAAATGGCCCAACACACGGTGGCGAGGGGGGCCAGGCTGCGCGGTGTAGAGAAAAAACCGGGCAGGATCTCGTTACGCAGAACCAATGCTTTACCTTCCAGGGTGAGGCTCCTGAGACTCCAAAGACCGAACCGTTGATTGACCTGTAACAAGCGCTCCTGCCAAGACTTTAGGGCCGCTCTTTCCTTACTGAACCAGACTCCCAGGATCTTGATGAAATCTGGTTGTACGGAAAAGGGGAAAGGGGTGGAGGAAGATGGCTGCCAATTTCCGAAGATCATGGCCTCCGACTTCCCCGCAGTTGACCTTTGCCCCCTGAAGCCTTTGCCGAACTCCTCGCAGGTCTGGACGAGTGCCGTCACCGATCGCTGGTCGGCGCGAAGCCGTCACATCGTCATTAGAGCGAGCACTTGACTTCGTAGCGTCCCGGGTCCCGGTGCGGTGATCCCTCTGATCTCTCCATTCTGGCGGATAGCCTCAGCGAAGAGCTCTATAAAAACACAAAAAAAGGAGAGGTGAAAGAGGACGCCTTGTCTGACCCGGGACATGATGGGAAGGGGTAAAGTCTTCCAGCCGTTCACCAGCACCGAGCTGAAAATGTCATAAATACATAAAGGTTAAATGACAGAGCAGAACTATCCCGAAACCAAGCTTGCGCAAAGCCTTACCCATGAAGACGTGGGAGACCCGGTCGAAGACCTTCTCCTGAACCAACTGATCAGGACCGCGGGTGTGCGGTGGCCTTGGATGTAATGGACCGTGTTCCTCACCAAGCAAGACTACCCGCATCCTGCGACCCGGAACGCCGCAGGTCTGGTCCGGGTTTAATGACCCGTCCGATGACAGTTTTTAACCTATTCGCCATTACCTTTGCCAGGATCTTGTAGTCGAACGTTAAGCAGGGAAATAGGGCGCCAGTTCTTGAGATCGCACACTCTCCCCCCTTGCGCTTAAACAAAATGGTTATCATGCCCTCTCTCAGCAATCGAGGCATTCTGCCCTCCGGCCCCCATTCGCTATAGACCTCCAGCAGGTTGGGACAGATCAAGGTCACCCAGCGCAACGTAAATTCGGGGGGGAGACTGTCGCTGCCCGGCGCCTCCCGGGTTTCTAAAGGATTTGGCAGCAGAGAACAGCTCCTCTCCCGTGAAGGGGGCATTCAGGGCGGCAGCACCTGCGGGGATCAAGGTGTTAGTGAAAACCTGCCAGGAACTTATCCGCTATGTCTTTATCTGTCGCTTTGGGGGCGTAGAGGTTCCGATAGAAGTCCTGAGACGCCCCCCATCACTTCCCTCCTTACCCGTTCTCATTGTTCCAGTCTCATCTCTACATCTGTTAAAGGTGTGTGTCCGGCGTGGATTTTCCTGAAGAAAAAAGAGTTACACTTCTCCCCTTTTTCTCCAGGTGTTCCACCTTGGAGCGAAAGAGGATTTGCCGAGATTCTCCTCAAAGTGCCTTTTCAGGCCCTTCTTGGTCTCCTCCAGCTCCTCCCCGAGTCACCCGCCGCACCGTGGAGGTCCTGCAGGGAACGCAGCTCTCGTTGCATCGCTCTGAAGGCCCCCTCCTTTCGCACCCCTGTGGCGGCCTTTCGCCTGAAAGAAGCTTCGAAACTCCACCTTCACAAACTCCCACCAGTCGCAGAGGTTAGGGGAAGAATACCTTGTCATTCCTCCAGACCAGATAGGCAATCTCTAAGTTTTCCCCGAGCACGTCTTCCCCAGCCAACAGGGAGCAGTTCAGCTTCCAGGATTTCCCGGGGCCCCCGGCGGGAAGCCGTTTGCCCAGGACGCCCTGGAACTGAATGGCCCTGTGGTCGGGAAAAAAAAGCAAGGGAAACCCTAGAGAACCTAACCTGCCCCCACCGCTCTCGAGACGAAGACAAAGTCATCCTCGAGCGAGAGAGGGCCCTCGGACCGGCTCCACGAATGTTTCACGGAGCCTCTGCCCATACAGCCCACTACGTCCCTCAAGTAAGCCTCGGTTGTCATCTCTATAAGCAGTTTGGACGAGACATTGAGTTTAGATGAAGTGCCTGAACTCCTGCCGTCCTCCTCTATAGGGCAGTTGAAATCGCCGCCATCACCACCCCCTCTGGTAGTAGCAAGCTGAGCCCCCAGTACCTGGAGAAGCCCAGCAGTGGCCCTTGTCCGGGAAAGCGTACACGTTGATGACCCGAACCGGTTCCCCGGCCCAGGTGCCGTCCACGACAAGTAGCCTGCCGCAGACGAGCTCCCGGACCGAGTCAAGCGTGAACCCGCTCCCCCTAAACAAGGTGGCCACCCCTGCGGACTTGCAGTTGCCACAGCCAGACCAGAAGGAAGGACCGCGAACCCAACGCCTACAGAGATGGCAGTAAGTCCCGCACGAAACCAAAGAACATTCCTGTAAAAATTATACATCGGCTAACTGACTGGAAAGAAAGGTTAATACTGTCTGGCATCTAGACCTATCTCTAATGCTCCTCACATTTATGCTAAAGAGTGATAAATTAGCCATGTTGTTGGAGAAAAGGGATGGTTAGACCATACATTATCACCTTATCCGATGAACCCGTCGGGCGGGTCCTCTTGACAGTAAAACCAGCCTTCTGTGGCTTCCGTGTAGGCACGTTGTTGAGGGGCCTCCTGGACCTCGATTAGGTCCTCGAAGTCGCTCTCCTCCTCCCCTTCGTCGGTGAGAGTTTCCACCATCTGCACTACCTGGTCCTCTGCATCGACGTTGGTCTGGGGGAGTTGCTACAATTCTACGATGATCTTTTTGCTGGTGTCGGGGACGGCGTCGTCCTCCTCTACAGCTTCCCTCTTCTTCACTACAGTACCTGAGGGGAGAAGAGGGGGAAATTCCTCCAGGGAGAGTGGGGAGCAACAGACTGGAGGGGCGTCGGCCACGGGGGGAGGGGAGGAGAGGCGGGGAGCGGGGGCGGATACCTCGGAGATCGGGGGGAGGGTGAAAGAAATGACCTCCGAGGGGGCGGGCGGGGTAGGGGACCTCTTCGCTTCCTTACCTGGATTCTTGGGCTGGGCAGGAGCCGGCGCAACCTTGGTGGGGGCGCGGGCTGCGGCGGGTGCCGGCGCCGGACCCGGTCTAGCCGGGGCCTGCACCGCTACCTTGGCCCAAGACCTTTCCCTTTCCGGACAATCCCTGTAACGATGGGAGACTAGCCCGCAGAGGTTACAAGACATAGCGGTGGGAAAATTCTTGGTCTCATGTCCCGTGACCCGGCAGTTCTGGCAGGGAGTCTCCTTACAGTCCCTAGCTCTATGCCCTCCCAAACCACACCTCCTACAGGTCTGCGGTTTGTCGGGATAGAATATAAGGCCAGATGAAGAACCCAAATAGAACTGCTGGGGCAGGTGCACGACACCGCCCCCCCGAGTCTCTGTCCTTGCGGAGCCGCACCAGCACAGACCATCTCCCTGTCCAGAAGCCCATACAGCTGAGGATCTGGGTTGGTTCCCTCACCACATAACAGTACCGCGACAGGAAGGTCGAGATATCTTTAGCCGGAATATGCGGGTTGCGCAAGGACACAGTTATCCGCTTTTCCTCTTTCTTCATGGGGCAGCTCCCCACGAAACGAGAGAAAGGCGAATCGGGTACGGCGGTGTTGACGGCCTCCCAGTACCGTCTGCAAGCGCTAATGGAAGCAAAAGTTACGTAGAAAAGACCGGTAACAAAACCTGAACGCTAGGGTTTTTAGCCCGAAATGAAGCCCTGGTCCAAATACTTTTTAACAAAGCCGTAGTAACATGTCAGGTATCACCATCTACCTTCTGAGTTTCAAAGCTTCCGCCGCTCATCCACAGTTCCATTTTAGGAGCTCCGCGGTTGGGGTTTTTGGTTGCTTCGACTGAGAGTTTCCAGGGAGGCAAGATGGGGGGGGGACCTGGGTTGCAGCCGAGCCGCACGGTGACTTTTCCATCGGAGGTGGAGTGGGCTGGATCCTTTGTCCCGGGCCGCATGGTCCGGGGGAGGTGCGGCCGCATTGTCTTCGGCTACGGCCCGTCTGGGCTCCGATGATTTGTTTGTGGCCTTGCAAGGAGCCATGGATCCTCAGACAAAGACTACAAAGGGAAAAAGCAACAAAAGATTTCTTCTGTGGGGGCTACTGCCGGGGGGCAGGGTCCTCACTAGTAGTCGAGGGGAGTAGAGATTCTCCCGGGGGGAGCTCTCTTAGCAGCAGAAAAAACAAGGGGGGCGTCGAAAAGCTCCTCAGCGAAGGGGGGCAAGGGTTCCTCGGCGTCGGGTGCAGAAGAACAAATCCGGGTCTTTTTTGGGGGGCCCCCGAACAAAGTAAGGGTTCCTCTGGAAAGCGGTGGGGGGATCCTTAAAGCAAGGGGTCTCCTGGAAGCAGGGGTGTCCTCGTAGCAAAAGGGGTCTCCTCCTGGAAGCCGGGGAAATCCGCAAACAAAGAAGGGGGGGGTCCTCAAGAAGCCGGGGTTCCTCCTCCACGATGCAGAGGTCCTGTAGTCCTTTGGGGTGATGTCGTCGTCTCCTCCTCTGTGGGGTCTCCTGGAAGTCGTCCTCGGTGATCGCTGGAAACCGGGATTATTCCTCCGTGTTTAAGCTCAGTTCAGATCCTCAAGCTGTAGTCAATTCTGATAAGAACAGATACTACACTTGATCTTAGCCAAGAGGCCGGACTGGAGACGTGGCGACTACATCTCGCGGCCACATGAGTCCAGTGGGGACTTAAATGGAGGAGGAGGAGGACATTGGAGCAGAAGCATTGTCTGGTGAAATGAGTGGATTTTCTACCCAGGTGACAAGAGAGGAGGAGCAGGAGCAGCTGGAGGAGAAAGAACAATATGAGGAAGACGAGGCAGATGACCCAGACACACCGTGGCAGTATATAGTGGAGATGGAGGCAGGGAGTTCCTCAGAGTCACTTGCGCAGATGGCCCGCTGCATGCTGATTTGCCTGGGTAGTGACAGCCGAATAGTCACCATCCGGCAGAGGGATGACTTCCGGCTCTCCACTCTCTTGGACCCTCACTACCGGTCCAAAATGGGGGCCTTTTTTTCACCTACCGAGAGGGAGAACAAGCTCAAGTATTATTATTATTATTATTATTATTTATTTTAGAGCAACTTTGATTCCAGAGCGCTGTACAATCGAGGGGGTTACATATATAACATAGGTCAAACAAGTACAAGGTGACAATAACTAACTAACAACTGGTCCAGGGGGAGAGAGTGTTCTGCCTGTGAGGGCTTGCAGTCTACAGGGAAAGTGGAAAGAGACAGAAGGTGAGGGGCAGATATATTTGTGGGGTGGAGAAGTGCAACGGGTTATTGTTGGTTATAGGCAATCCTGAAGAGATGGGTTTTCAGGTTACCTTTGTGATTAGTGAGAGTGGAGGAGAGTCTGAGGTGTTGGGGCAGTGGGTTCCAGAGTGTGGGTGAAGCACAGGAAAAGTCTTGGAGACGGTTATGTGAAGAGCTGATAAGAGGAGAGCAGAGAAGAAGGTCCTGTAAGGAGCGGAGATTGAGTGACAGGAAGTATCTGGAGATTAAGGCAGAGATGTATGGAGGGGAGAGGTTATAGAGAGCCTTGTAGGTCAAGGTTACTAACTTGAACTGGATTCGCTGGGCAATGGGAAGCCAGTGAAGGGATTGGCAGAGGGGATGGGCAGCAGAGTTAAGGATGGATTGGAAAGGAGCGAGGTTGCTAAATTGGAGGCCACAGAGAAGGTTGTTGCAATAGTCTAGGCATGAGATGACGAGGGCATGAACAAGCATTTTTGTGCTTTAAAAGTGAAGGAATGAGCACATTTGGGAGATATTTTTCAGGTGGAGGCAAGGGTAAGGGTTTGGATGTGCGGTTTGAAAGGCCAGATTGGAGACAAAGGTTATCCCAAGACGGCGGACTTGTGGAGCCGGTGAGAGAGTGTAGCCATTAATAGTGATAGAGAGACGTCCATCCTCTTGCAGGTCTGACCAGGGGGTTCATCAGTGCTCACGTACCACTGCCACGGCTGCTGCTCCATCAGCAGCAACCTGAGTCTGGAGTCGTTGATGAGCGGTTTTCTTTGTGCCATGTCATTGTGCCATCATGTCTGATACAGCAGCACAGAATTATGTATTTGGACGGTCTGAGGCTAAGCTGCAGCATGAGACAGAGTCACACAAATATGGACATTGGTGTGTCAGGTATTGCAGTTGAGTGGGGTTGCTGCATCTCCAAATTCCACTGCCCCATCGCTCTATTGTTCTATTGATTATATGTCAGGGTTAGTCAGGGACGCACCCAAAGATACAGACAAGTGAGGCCCTGACACTTGCCCCAACCTCTGCCCCTGCCTTTTGGGGAACCCGACTCCTTAACAGCGCCGACCCCCCCCCCCAACCCAGAAAAGACTACACTGCACTGAGCTAAGTGCACACAGACAGAGACGAACAGACACAAAACACAAAAGAGTAGTCTGACGGTCCAAGTCGATAACAAGACGGGCAGCACGGTACAAAATCGTAAGACAAGGAGAAACCAGAAACACAAGCAGACGTCAAAGGCAGAGAAGATCCAAAAAAGGTGAAGCTAACTACAGGTACAAAAATAGCTATAGCGGGCACAGGAAGAAGGAAGCGGGGGCATAAATAGGGAAAGGGAGGAAGAAGAGCAGAAGGGATAGGAAGCAGAAGCTGCAATCCCCAGAGAATCGATTAACCCTAGGAGTGCTGGGGGAAATTCCTGGCCAAAGGGCGTTGGCCAGAAATCAATAAAAAATCCAGACTAAGAGCAGTGTTCACACACAGGAAAGCCAAGCCCAGTTATGGTCGCAGCGGCCGTGGCCGGCGACTAGGGCCAGATGGTGCGAACATGACAGTACCCCCCCCTTCTATGAGGGGCCACCTGACCCTCCTTAGATCCTCCTGGCTTTGAAGGTTTGGCTTGGTGAAATTTTGTTACCAGTCTGGGGGCATGTAAGTCCCGAGACGCCACCCATACCCATTCCTCCGGGCCGTAACCCCTTCCAGTGAACCAGATACTGGAGAGCGTTCTGAACCCTGCGAGAGTCGATAAAACGTTCAATTTCGTTCTCTAATTCTACGTGTATGACCACAGGGCAAGGAGGAGGACGACCGACCACAGCAGGAATGTATTTTTTCAGCAAGCTTTGTGGAACCGATGAATATGGAGAGAACATGGGAAAGGCGGAGTCTGAAAGACACAGGGTTAACAATTTCGGTGATAACGAAAGGACCGATAAAGCGAGGGGCGAACTTCCTAGAGGTGAAGATTTTTCGTCAGGAGCCACACCTTGTCGCCAACTACATATTTGGGTCCAGGTCCAGGTCGACGTTTCCTATTGGCATATTTGATTTGTTGAGATTGGGCTTTTTCTAGAGTCTCACAACTCCTAGCCCAGACTGTGCACAGTCGCTTAACGGCGGATTTTACAGAAGAAAATTAGATTCACACCGGTAGGGTGGAGTATCTGGGTGAAACGCATAAATTACGAAAAAGGGGGACACTCTGGTTAAGGAATTCTCAAGATTGTTAAGGGCGAACTCAGCCATGGGCAAAAACGCACTCCATTTTCTCCGGGCACTCCAAACATAGCATCTGAGATATTGTTCTAATGACTGATTAAGTCTCTCAGTTTGCCCATTAGTTCAGGATGGAAGGCGGAGGAGAAGGACAGAGAGATGCCCAATCTACCACAGAATGCTCTCTAGAACCTCGACACAAACTGTACCCCTCTGTCAGACACAATTCTGGAGGGAATACCATGAAGTCTTAGTATATGACGAACAAATAGATCGGCGAGGAGTTTGGCTGAAGGTAGCTTCTTCAAGGCAATAAGATGACACATTTTAGAGAAGCGATCCACGACCACCCAAATCACGGACCTACCCCTGGAGGGGGGGAAGATCGGTGATGAAATCCATAGAGATATGAGACCAGGGCCTATTAGGCAATGGCAGGGGGTGCAATAATCCCTCAGGGAGATGTCGGGGTACCTTCGCCCTAGCACAAGTCTCACAGGCAGTAACAAATTCTTTGACATCACACTGCCACGAAGCCACCAATAGGTACGAGATAGGAGGTAGTCGGTGCCTGCGATACCAGGATGTCCAGACAGGACTGAGGAGTGAACTTCCCCCAGAATTTTCAAAGGATGGTGACATGGAACAAAGAGTTTACCAGGGGGTAGTCCGGGTGGGGCTGAGGCTTGTGAGTTCACAATCTCAGAAACTAAATCTGCAGTGATGGTAGCAACGACTACTCCCAGAGCAAGGATATTTTCAGGTTCCTCCTCCGAGATGTCAGTCATACCAAAACTTCGGGACAAGGCGTCGGCCTTAACATTTTTAGCCCCTGGACGGTGGGGTTACCACAAAGTTGAATCTAGTAAAAAAACAAAGCCCATCGTGCTTGGTGGGAATTCAACCGTTTAGGCCTTGTCAAGATACAGAAATTTTTTATGATAAATAAAACAGTCACCCTATGTCCTGGCCCCCTCCAGAAGGTGCCTCCACTACTTCAAAAGCCCATTTTATGCCTAGCAATTCCCGGTTACCAATATCATAGTTGACCACTGCAGTGGAGAATTTTCTGAGAAAAAGGCGATGGGTGGTAGTTTGGGTATAGGGGTTCCTTCCTTGGGACAGGACGGCTCCAAGAACCTGTCTCAGATGCATCCACCCCTCTACAACAAAAGGTTGTTTCTGGGTCTGGGGGTGGCCCAGGACAGGTGCAGACGAGAAACATTTTTTCAAAGTAGAAAATGCTTGCTCAGCTTCTGGTGTCCAGGAGGTAGGGTCAGTTCCTTTCCTAGTAAGGTCAGTGAGGGGTTTAACAATCAGGGAAAAATTCTTAATAAATTTGCGATAATAGTTCACAAAACCTAAGAAACGTTGGATCTCTTTCAAGGTAGTAGGGCTCACCCACTCAGCGATGGCAGACACCTTTTGTGAATCCATGCTTATAAAGTGGACTAAGTAATACCCCAAGAAGTCATTTCCTGGACTCCGAACAACATTTAGACAATTGGCAAATTATTCGGCGTAACCTCGAGAGAACCTCCCTCACATGATCTCGATGGGTATCGTAATTGGGAAAAGATGAGGATGTCATCTAAGTAACAATTACGAAACGCCCCAGAGGTCCCTGAAAATTTCATTAACCCAAATCTTGGAAGACAGCTGGTGCATTCAAAGCCGGAGGGCTGCTAGGTATTCAAAGTGTCCTCAGGTATATTAAAGGCATTTTCCATTCGTCCCCTTTCGTCCCGGGTTAGGTTGTACGCCCCCGAAGGTCGACTTTGGGAAAAACCATTGGGCGCCCCACATCCTGATTAAAAAGATCCGGGATCAGGGAAGAGGGGGATGTGGTCTTTTATTGTTTATTATTGAGCTCGCTGTAGTCAATAAAAAGGACGGAGACCCCCATCTTTTTTTTTCAACAAAAAGGAAAAACCGGCACCCCCCGGCGAAATAGTACGGTGGTATGTGACCCTTTTCTAGAAATTTCCTTAATATATTGATGCAAAAGTTTCTCGTTCCAGGGAAGATAAGTTGAAAATATGACCCTTAGGTAACTTTGCCCCCGGAATGAGGTCTATAGCGCAGTCATATGGCCGATGCGGCGGAAGAGAGTCTGCAATGGTTTCATCAAAGACGTCTTTAAAGTCAGAGACAAAGTCAGGAATGGTATGATTATCGTTTATAGAACACACCAATGACTGTACAGTTTTCAAAAAGGCAACCACAGAGTTCCCCCCATTTAACCAACTCCGCAGTCCTCCATCGAACACCGGATTATGGAGGCGTAACCATGGTAAGCCCAGAATGATATCCGTGGCAAGCCTCTCCATAACAAAAAAGGACATTTGTTCAAAATGCAAGCACCCAACGTTCAAGGTAATTTCGACGGTACGATATTCTATTCTTCCCTCAGTTAGAGGGGTAGAGTCTGCGCCTGAAACCGAAAAGGGGGGAAATTAACGGAATTAGTTCTAACCCAAAAACTTGGGCCCACAGCCATGCTAATGAAAAACTGACAGCAGCTCCTGAATAGATCAAGGCATGGCAAACAAAGCTCTTGGCCCCAGAAAACAAAGGTTTCAGGCAAGGTAACTTATTACCAAGTTAAGGGGTACCTGTACGCCTTAGTTATTCCTCCCGATGTTCTTTTAGGGCATTTGTTGATCTCCCACGGGGAACTAGGCCTGTTGGGCAGCTCCTCAGGACATGGCCCCGGACTCTCCACAGTAGAAACACAAGGAATTTTCTACCCGATACTTCCTTCTGATAGCCGCTGACATAGAGCCTAATACCATGAGTTCCTCTCCTGAACCCCAGGTGGGCGATGATGAAGGTAGTGGAAGAGGCGTTGTAGCAGAAACAGCAGAGAAAGGTTGGACAGGAGAGTCTGACCTGAACTGTCCAGTAGACCCCCCCCAGCCTTTTTCCCCGCGTCTCTCTTTTAACCTTCTGTCAATGGTTATAGCCAAAGTCATAAGATCTCCCAAAGTCTCTGGAATAGGGTGACTGGGCCATCGCATCCTTACTGCCTCAGACAGCCCTTGTCTGAAAAGAGTTTTGAGGGGTTGGTCAGGCCACCCAATTACCGAACTCCATTGGCGGAATTCGGAGCAATAATCCTCATCTGAGAGGCGACCATGCTGGATGGATAGGAGGTGGGTTTCTGCTAGTGCTGCTCGATTGGGGTCATCATAAATCTGGCCTAGTGCAAGAAAAAATTTATCCACCGACCTCCATTCCGGGGCCTTGGGAGGTAAGCCTAATGCCCATACCTGAGGTGGGCCCTGGAGGAGGGATACCACCATGGCAACCCTCTCAGCCTCTGAGGAAAAATGGGTAAATCGAAAAAACAGGCGACAAGACTCCCGGAAGGTTCGAAATGCATCAGATTTTACAGTCAAAACAGTTGGGAAGCCGCATATTCGGTTTGTGCTGCAAATATTGCCCCACTAGCCCAGGTGCCGATACGGGTACTGATGGGACGACTGGATCAGGGCCGGGTTAGACATGGCGTCCAGCTGAAGCGAGATCTGGGACATAAGACCCGCCATGCCCTGAAACTGCATTGTTAATTCCTCTAGGCGGGGAATTAACTTAGAATAAGGCCCCTTTTAATGTCAGGGGAGTCAGGCCACCCAAAGAAATACACATAGCCCTTTACACTGCCCACCTCTGTCCCTGCTTTGGGGGGCCCGGGTCCTTAACAGGGACCCAACGAACTGACACGCACTGATAAGTGCACACAGACAGAACGAACAGACACAAACACAAAAGAGTAGTCTGAGGTCCAAGTCGAAACAAGACGGGCACACGGGACAAATCTAGACAAGGAGAAACCAGAAACACAAGCAGAGTCAAAGGGAGAGAAGATCCAAAAAGGGAAGCTAACTTCAGGTCAGATCTTGAGACAGGAAGAGAAGCGTGGCTATAAATAGGGAAAGGGAGGAAGCAGAGCAGAAGGGATAGGAAGCAGAAGCTGTCAATCACCAGAGAATCGATTAACCCCTAGGAGTGCTGGAGGATTCCTGGCCAAGGGCGTTGGCCAGAAATCAATAAAGATCCAGGACTAAGAGCAGTGTTCACACACAGGAAAGCCAAGCCGCAGTTATGGTCGCAGCGGTCGTGGCCGGTGACTAGGGCCAGATGGCGCGAACATGAAAATATACATGGGATAAGCCATCAATATTATAGCACAGAAATCCCATTAAACCAATTAAAGGATTTGTCCACTAAAAAAATTACATGAAATTAGAGCCAGGGTGAGCAAAAAATGAAAGATCTTACAACGTACTTGTCAGGAAAAAGCCTGCCCGCCGGCCCACTCGAGGGTCGACGGCCTGACTTGGGCCGTATCGTGACATTGCGCTGCCCCCTAGGGGTGCTCAAGGTCAGCCAGATACTGTTCCACTGTTAACCCCTGTCCACACGGGCACAGTGAGAACCAGGGAGGACGAGAGACACTTTCCTCGTCCAGAATCCTGAACGGCTACCACCAGTTTCTAGTTTAGTTATAAGACTGGTCCGTGACCGACTTATAACAAGGCCGAAACCAGCCTTGGGTTAGCTATATATTATAGACCGAGTACTAGGTGTGTGAGGGCGAAGATCAAGACAGACTAACTCAGATTAAAGTTTATAGATTTAATTAGCCTTGGAGGGCACACTAGACAAATATATACAAATGGATAATAATATACAGGTAAGAGTCAGAGGTGCAAATATAAGTAAGGGTTACAGACAAAGGCAGTAAAATGTGTCCAGTTACATTTGGTACTTGGTGCTCGGCGCACATGGGGGGCTTATGTGGCTTGGCTTCTGCGGGTGGATGCTCCTGGAAATGCTCTTAGGTACCCCCCTCCATGGATCAATGGTTGAGCCAACCCGGGCTCCTGCTTATATCTGTGAGGGGACAGCCCACTTGGCAGCCCCCTACACGCCCCCACACACTCCTGGGGCGGTCTATGAACTCCTCCCATTCTGGTCATGCAGTTTCTGACAGAAACACAAAAATGGACCATAACGCGGAGGGGCATTGACACAGAACCGAGCTGGTAGCACCATCAGAATCGGCTGGACCTACACTACGCCCGGGTACCAGACATCCCTATCCTATGGACTCCCTAGGTCCAGTTCTGGATATCTCGGTAAATTTTATTAAGTGGACAAGCCTTTAGGTTGGCAGGATGAACTGACAATCTGATATCTATAGGAGTTATCTTGACTGTGAAACCACTAAAAAGCATAAGGAAAAAAAGGGTTTTTCGAAAAATGCAATTTTTTTTTCACTGTAGCAAAAACCATTTGCGGGCCCAAAGGGGCCCGGGCCAAAACCCTTTTTTCTAGGGCATGGCCCCAGCTCACCCACAAATTTAAAAGAAATTTTCCCAAAAACTCAAAATCTCTACAAAGTAATATAGAAATATTATTGATTTCAAAAACATATTATCTGGCATCTATGCCACTTCGACATTAATGACCTTCAAAATATAACTGTGTCAAAAAAAATCAAAATTACAGAAACCTCTGAAAGACATTTGGACATGACAAACACCCAACACCCCCCTAAACCCCAAAATAAATGGGAAAAGGCTCTGACTTTTAAAAAGCCACAAATTTTAAAATTTTCGGGAAAAACGGTCAATTTTTCCCTTTTTTCAAAAAAATATTTACCCTTACCAGAAACAAATTTCCTATTTTAAAACAACTGTTTTTTTCAAAATTTTAAATTTTAAATTTTAAATTTAAAAAAAATTATACGGGTTTTAAAAAACTTAAAAACATAAAAAATAAAAGGAATTTTTAAATCGCCTCAGAGGGGAAGATTCCCCTTATCCCTTGCTGAAATAAAAAGGAAATTTTTTTTTTTTTTTCTACCTATAGTAAAGGGCAAGCCCATTTTTTTTATTTCTGAAGCATCCCCAAAAGACTTCTGCAGACAGGAACATTGTGGTATTAGATTTTCCCTTGAATATTTTGGACTTTGTGAGGAAATCCTTAGCTGTTCCTGACAATTAGCAATTTAACATATAAAGAAAACTTCCGCTGGTTATGGACAAGATGATATGACTGAAGCTTTCAAATGCAAAAACCCTTTGTTAAAAATTTCTGAGGTATGAAACATTCGCCCTGAGGGTACAGAATGTCTTGTCGAAAGAGAATAAAAATACCCGGGAAATTTTTCCTATAGGGAACTTATGTTTTTTTGGGCTATGTGTGTGTGTAAATTAAATAATATATTTTTTATATTAATAAAATATATAAAATTAATATATATATAAAATAAAATATAAAATTATTTTTTTAAGTCTAAATTTTTTCTCCCAATTTAAGTGGAGCAGAGCAGTAACCTGCAAGAACCCACGCCACCCAAAGGGAATTTTTGGCCTTGGGTGTTGGGAAAGGACCCCAGCCATTTTAGTTGTCAGCCCAGAAAGCTTTGGCAGCGCTGAAAGGAAAAGTTTAAAATTTTTCTGATGGGCCCTCAAAAGGGGAAGGGGGCAAATTTGGGTTGGGGGGGGTGCCTTTTTCCCCATTTTTTGGGGGGGAGGGGTTTTTTTGGAAGGTCCCTGGAGGCCTATAAAAAGTCTGGTGCTACAGGTGATCAGGGTGTGTGGTCTGCAAGCTAGCAGTGGAGCTGGAGAAAGGTTCTGGCCTCACAGAGGCTTGAGGGAAGATCCAGACAACACGTTAGAGAGGGTCTCTCTATGAATGTTTAGGCAGTGGCTAGATGGCCTGAGGTTTTTGTTTGTATTATGTTTTGTTAAAGTGTGCTGTAATGCACCACTGTGATGGAGAATAAAGCTGGCAGAGGTCAGGTTAAACAGAAGTCTGGTGTCAGAGTGCCATATGTTTGTGTGCCAATACCGTTTACAAAGGACGGCGATCCGTGAGCTAAAAGACCCCCCTGAGACGGTCCAAGATACCTCATAACAAAGAACTGTCTGAAGATCTGAAAAAAAAGAATTATTGCTCTACATAAGGATGGCCTAGGCTATACGAAGATTGCCAAAACCCTGAAAATGAGCTGCAGCACAGTGGCCAAGACCATAAGGTGGTTTAACAAGACAGGTACCACTCAGAACAGGTCTCGTCATGGTCGACCAAAGAAACTGAGTGCAAGTGCTCAGCATCATATCCAGAGATTGTCTTTTCAAAATAGATGTATGAGAGCATTGCTGCATCAAATTGGTGTGCATGGCTGTCATCCCAGAAGTAAGACTTCGCAAGATGATGCACAGGAAAGCCTGAAAACAGTTTGCTGAAGACAAGCAGACTAATGACATGGATTACTGCAAACATATCCTGCGGTCTAATGAGACCAAGATACAATTATTTGGTTTAGATGGTGACAAGCGTGTGTGGTGGCAACAAGGTGAGGAGTACAAAGATTTTCCTACAGTCAAGCATGGTGGTGGGAGTGTCGGAGTGTCATGGTTTGGGGCTGCATGAGTGTTTCTGGCTGTAGGGTGCTACAGTTCATTAAGAAAACCATAAATGTAGCATACTGAAGCAGAACATGATCCCCTTCCTTTGGAAACTGGTCCGCAAGGCATTATTTCAACATGATTATGACCACAAACACACCTCCAAAGAAAATGAAGGTAAAAGTGCTGGACTGGCCAAGCATGTCTCCAGACCTAAACCCTATTGAGCATCTTTGGGGCATCCTCAAATGGAAGGCAGAGGAGCACAAGGTCTCTAATATCCACCAGCTCCGTGATGTTGTCTTGGAGGAGTGGAAGAAGATTTCAGTGGCTGCAACCTTTAAAGCTCTAGTGTACTCTATGCCCAGGAGCGTTAAGGCAGTACTCGAAAATAATGGCGGCCACATAAAATATTGACATTCTGGGCACTATTTGTCGATTGTCATTTGAGTGTGTAACATCATGGGAAAGTCTAAATAAATCAACCAAGATATCAAGAAGATAATTGTGGAGTTGCCCAAGTCTGAATCATCATTGGGTGCAATTTCCAGGTACCTGAATGTGCCTCATTTATCTGTACAAACAATAATACCGAAGTACAAACTAGATGGGAACATCCAGCCATCATATCACTCAGGAAGGAGAGGGGTTCTGTGTCTCAGAGAAGAATGTGCTTTGGTCCTACATGTGCATATCAACCCAATAACAAAAGCAAAGACCTTGTGAAGATGCTAATGCAAACAGGAACAAAGACTTACTAGTACATTTTGGAGACATGTCCTGTGGTCTGACAAAACTGTTTGGCCACAATGATCATTGTTACGTTTGAACGAAAATGAGAATCTTGGAAGCCTAAGAACACCATCCCAACTGTGAAACACAGCATCATGTTTTGGTGGTTTTACTGCAGAAAGGACTGATGCACTTCCCAAAATAGATGGCATCATGAGGAAAAAAGATTATGTGGCAATACTGAAGCAACATCTCAAGACATCAGCCAGGAAGTTAAAGCTTTGGCGGTAATGGGTCTTCCAAATGGACAATGACATGAAGCTACTGCCAAACTGGTTACAAAGTGGCTTAAGGATAACCAAGTCAATGTTTTGGAGCGGCCATCACAAAGCCTTGATCTCAATCCTATTGAAAATGTATGGACAAAGCTGAAAAGACAGGTGCGAGCAAGGCAACCTACAAACATGGCTCAGTTACACCAGTGATGTCAGGAGGAATGGGCCAAAATTCCTATCAACTATTGTGAGAAACTTGTGGATGGATATTCAAAATGTTTGACGCAAGTCATACAGTTTAAGGGCAATGCTACCAAATACTAATGAAATGTATGGAAACTTTTGACTTTGTAGAAAGTAATAAAAATGCCTTCAAAAATTCTCTCTCTCTCCTTATTCTGGCATTTGGCAAATATAAATAATTTTGGTTCCTAATTGACTAAAATGGATAAGGTTTATTCTGACTTCATGTCAGATAGTGAGAAAAACATAATCAGCCAAGATATCATGAAGAGAATTGTGGACTTGCACAAGTCTGGATCATTTTTGGGTGCAATTTTGAGAAACCCGAAGGTGCCTCGTTCATCTGTACAAGCAATGATACCCAAATACAAACAAGATGGGAATGTCCAGTCATCATATCGCTCAGGAAGAAGACAGGTTCTGTTTCTCAGAGATGAATGTGCTTTGGTCCAACATGTGCATATCAACCAAAGAAGAAAACCAAAAGACCTTGTGAAGATGTTGGCAGAAGCTGGTAAGATTGTGTCAGTATCCACAGTTAAACGAGTAATGTATCAACATGGGCTGAAAGGTACCATATCTCTTTGGCATGTCATTTGATCAAATTTTGTGCACTTTATGGGGGACATGTATGAACCTGGCACCATTTCGCCAGTTCTACCTTTGCTTTTTATGGTGTAAAATCCAACAGTTTGTATGAAAGTGTCTCACAGAGATTTATAAGTGTGTCCTGTTCTACCGCAAAAATATTCTCATCCATGCCACTTCCAGACTGGTATGGATTTGTACGACAGTTTTGCGCCAAACTTTGATCTCATTTTTGGAACATTTTCGGTGCAATGTACAAATCTGATGCAACACACCCCTTAATCTTTGTTGCATTGAAAAGTATCATATCTGGCACAGAAACAAATTTTGGTGTACGACGATATAGAACAGGGCAACAACAGTTTGGCTCAAATTCTGCCAAAAAATGGTGCAGTCCTTTCTCATTCACACTCCTGAGTAATTAAAACGCCCCTATTCAATCCTTAGTTCTTCATTTATTTTGTTAAGATTCCCTCAACATGACATATGAAGTATATATAAATTCACTTCTTAAATATACTTATAAAAAGTCAATGATAAATTAAACTTGCTTTTTCCTCCTGACTTTGGAGTGCGTGTTCAATTCTTAGAGGTTTCTCATAACGATCTCTGCAGTTCGCAGCTCACTTGGCCCGAACAGTTGTGTGCAGCTTTCCGCTACGTTTCGGGGTCCTCTCTTTTCTCACACCTGTTTGTGCCTAGTGAGTTGCGATATTTAAGAAGTAAATTTGTATATACTTCCCCATATGTCATGTTAAAGGAATCTTAACAAAATAAATGGAGAAATAAGGGTTGAATAGTGGAGATATAATTACGCAGGAGTGTGAATGAGAAAGGACTGGGTTAATAGAGGGCGGTGTGAAGGTGCCTTATACAAACTCCAACACTTGTGGTATATAAATACTAATATTAGAAGGTCTATTATATAATAGCCAAAAAAATTTTGCAGCTACTTTCATACATGCCACTCTAAAGCTATGTTTATAGCATAGATGTAGTCACCATGTTAGCACCCAGGCATTGCCCACGGGCCAAACCACATGTTGAGATCCGATTACCTCCAACTAGTGCCTCCAGTATGTATCTTTATGGGGAAGTTGGAGCTTGTAATAAACAAATGAGCTAACTGCTTGCCTCCTTTTCCACAATTAATTGATAAAATAAGCAGTAACAAGGGATAGGATCTATATATTAAGTTAAATGGAAATTGTATAAATCTTTTAATCATACAAGGAGCTCACCCTAGTGACAGCTGTAGGCAGAAAGACATATATCATTGAGCGCCACAGCAATGTGAAGGGAATCAGCAGTTTTGGACCCACAAACTTTTTAATAAATGTATTGGGCCCAATGTCGGACTGGTGTGCCTAGGGCCTGCAGGAGGAGTTGATTCTAGGGGCCCACCAGTTGAGCTATTTCTGGGCCCACCTGTGGAGTTTATTTTAGGGGCCCACACTACAGCTACTGTAAAGGACTGTACATGCCTTCTATACTCTGCCTCTTGCTTTTTGCCTACCATTCTCTGCTTTTTTGCCTCTTCTGAGGATGTATATGCAGATAAAAACAACTCTAGTTTAGCTATGCTCAGTGGCCCACCGGAGGTTTCCCCTATTTCCTTGTGGGCCAGTCCGAGCCTGATTTGGCCACAAAAACCCTCTAAGCTCAGAACATGAAAAATAACTGTATTGGATACAATTACCTGACCACTTCTTTCCAGTTCCCTGTAATGATATGGTCAATAAGTCAATGTGTCATCTAATGCTTCCTCTTGCCTTGAAAAAAAAACTATATAGAACAGCATCAGACCATATGATAATTCTAGCCACTCTGGTCCATTAACATGTTAAGATTTGCATGAATTGGGTATGTGGACAAGGTATTACATATACTGTAGTTTGCCAGTCAAAATCTTAGTCACAAAGTTAGGCAAATGCTCTAAGGCTATGTCAGCGCTGCTCTTTGGTCAGATTTTCAGTATTTTGAATCCAGTGAAAATCCAACTGTAACCAGTGCCTCATAGACAGCAATACAAAATCCGAGCTGTTCTCTGCACAACATGAATTTTTTCTAGACCGTTTTAAAATCCGCCAGAGTCCTGTGGATTTTCAAACCTGTTGGATCGTCTGCAGGACTGCCATCGGATTCATGTACATTCAATGATTTTGGACTCATTTTGGGTGGCATTTTAATATATGTGTAGACATAGTCTAATGAAATGGGAACCCACGCATGATGATATCTTCATTCTAGTGGGTGGTCAGGACTTTTACCATCACTCCACAGCTGCCTTTCTTCCACTAATGTATCTACTTGTCTTCAGAAAAATGCTGACTCAATTTCCCACTGAGTGGGTGTTGCTGAACCAGAGTAGTAACAAACATAACTCTTATAAAGCGAAGACTATAATTACATTGAAAAAAGCTGATATAAATATGTTCTCTTCTTTTTTTTGTCCATATAATTTTCACCAACTTTGGTTAACAAAAATGGAAATTGCAGGGCTACCGAGGCCATTCTTAATATAGAGGAGGCTGTTTGTGTTTTCTTTCTGAACCATCTACTTATCAATAAACAAGACAATAAAAACAATACAAAAGTAAACCCAAAGAATTTAGGACTAAAATCTGAAGTTGCAAATGCTGAAATTAAAACTGTTCTGTATTCATTCTTGTTAAAGCAAAAAAATCACCTAAAATAATAATCAAAAAATACTGTGCAACCAGGGCAGGTGTAGCATTATCAGGAAGGTATGCAGTTCCAGTTCAAAGTATATAAGGGATCTTCTAGGTCTAGGCCTCATAGATTTATGTTGTTGTCGTAATGTTGTGCTACGATAAAAAAGTAGGGTGACATGCTTGAAATTTGGGGTTTGAACACCAAATTTCATGCGCATAATAATGGCATAGGATGCGCCTGGTTTATAAACCTGCTCTACGGCGGGTCATAAATCAGGCGCATTCTAGCGCTAGGGCGACATTTCTGGCTCAGGTATACCACGGTTCTAGTGCACCTTCGGCGCTTTGTAAGGTGCCCGTTCTCGGGGTACGTGCAGGAGATTTAAAAATGTATGAACGGGACTGCGCCTGATGTCGGGCTGAAAAGACGCCAGATATCTGATGCAGCCCTGTTCATACATGTCGCCCTTAATGTCTACAGCCTTTACAAATAACAACCCCTCATACAAGTAGCACTGGCAGTATACAGCAGTCATTCAAATGATTGGCCAACTGTATGATACATGGATAGTATGAATCTGCTAAAGCTGCTTTTTCTTACCAGTGACAAACAGAGGGAATCTTGATTTAATTTACATTCAGAAACAAGTGTTTTAATTCTACTGTAACCCCTTATGAACACCGTTTTATTATTTTTGTTTCTCTGCTCCTTATAGGAGCTGTATTATATTTGTAGTTTTTACCCATGTGAGGGTAGGTTTTTTTTTACCAAAACAATTTGTATGTTTAATCACTACCTAATGGACCATATCATGAACTGAAAATGTTTCTTTTTCTTCTTTAGAAAATAGTTTTGTTTTGTCGTTTTCTGACACCCATTTTATATTTCCATCCCTGGAACTGAAGTTTTTTTTTAGTTTTGCTTTTTTATTATTTTTTTGGGGTGATGGAGTAAATTAAAAACAGCAAATCTGACCTTTGGTTGTTTTGTTATGGTGTTCACTATGCAACATAAATAATGTGATACTTAATAATTTGGACTTTTATGGATATGGTGTTGCCAAATATGTTTTTTTACATGATAAGCTGAAAATAAGGATTTTTGAATAGTTAATTTTAGTTTTTCTGTTTTTATAACATTTTCTGACACACAAAAATCGTAGTTGTATTCTACCTGTCTTGGGCGAGGCGAATTAGTAAGAAGGCTGGCCTTTTATTAGGCCCCACTGCTGCCAAAACAACCCAACAGCACCCTGATTGTTTTGTGGGGACAGAGCTAACCATCCTTTCGATGGTGTTGTCAATTGCCCACAGCATCTGAGGGGTTAAACAGCCAGAATCTAAGTTGGCCCCTGTAGGATTGGAATTATGCACTATACAACACAGTTGACATCCATTGCATATGGCACAGGCTTAGCTTACGGTTCTACAACACATTGTCATTACACACATCTACTGTACGTGCATGGCAAATTTGGCAATGGGGTTAGGCAACTTAAACAAACAGAAATCCTTAATTTATTGTTCAGGTTTCATTCACATTTGCTTTCAGAGCTTCCATCACAATTACCATCAGCTGCTCCGAGACTTGTGAAGGCAGAAATCGAATCATTTGCAATAATATAATATAATAATTTAAAAAAATAAAGTCACTGTTTAGAAATATAGATAACAAAGTTGTCAATCCATTATTATAAATCAACACTATGAAATTGGTAGGAACAGGATCTTAGTTAAAATGTGATTTTATATATATATATATATATATTTTTTTTTTTACATTTGCAAAGCTGGGTGACTACCCACATGACTACCACTAAAGCACCCACAGGATGTCACCCATTTCTCCTAGGCTGCACAACAATACAGGAGAGGAGTATGTATCAATGTAGATTGGGGGAATAATCATCTTAACTACTGTATAACTTTATACATTATAGCTGCTACAGAGCAGTACGGTGGCTTAGTGCTTGGCACCGTTGCACTGGGGTCTTGGGTTCAAATCCCATCAAGGCTATCATCTGCGTGGAGTTTGCATGTTCTCCCCATGTTTGCGTGGGTTTCCTCCAAATATTCTGGTTTTACCCACATCCACAAATAATATACAGATAGGTTCATCGGGAATTTAGACTGTGAACCCTAGTAGTGACGGGGACCAGTGTGAATGATGGCAATCTTTGTGCGGTGCTGTGGAATATAATGGTGCTATATAAATTAATAAAATAAAAAAATGCTTTCATGGTGGGATTATTTGCTGATTCCTTTCCCAAAAAAGGTAAAACAGTAAGGAAATGGTAGATCAATCTGAAAGTAATATATAGACTGGTGACTTTCCTATCTAACTGATATCTAATTTTCTTTTTCTGTTTTGTTGTTTAACCAGATTACCCTGATACAGTAATGGACGGCTGTGTGATAGTGCTAAATTATTTGAAATTCAAGTACTACAGAAAAACTGTTCTCAGCCACCAAGACTCTTGGTGGTCCCAAATGTTCCCACCAACTCCTGGATAAACTACATTTTAGCATCCTGTACTGATTGGTCACAGCTGAGTATTCTTGTACTTAGTGCAAATGGGGACATTGTGGAGTAATAAGTGCTCACAATGGACTCTATTAACATAACAATTATTGTGTTTGCCAAGTACAATTGCATCTATTTGTTATTTGGAATGTGTTAATTATTCCTACTAATTACATGCAAAACACTCATTATCACCTAGTGAGATGTGGGGCAGGCCTACTCAGATTTAATGACAAATTAATGAATGTGTTTTCACTCAAATATACCCTAGACCTATGTTTATGTGAAAATCAAATATGTTCCCAGTATCGTTGGCGCTTACAGTGTATGTTTTAATTGTTCTGGTGATGCATGCTTTATATCCTCATTAACCATAATGTTCTCGGTCCAGCTGTGACACTCGCTCTAAACTGTATCATTCACATGCTAATTGTTCTTCTCATAATATGGCAGCTTTGTTTTAATTTGACATTTAAATGAACCTTACAATGTAGTCTAGGGAATTACATGTTAAACAGGGTAGATTGCGTGAATTGTGGATAAGACAACCAGGCCTGCATATGTGGATAGCCCATACAGGTCCATAGCAATATTAACAGGTGTGGTACTAATAACCCCAAACAACCCCAAACATTATAATATAAACATTATATATATACATATACATAATGTGGTCATAGTAACATAATTTAACGTTATATATATATATATATATATATATATATATATATATACATAGCCAGTAAGAAAGATAAGCGTGCATGTGCATTCAAATTACGTTACTATCACCACTTCTCCCGATGTCAGAAGGTGGAAGTCATGGTGGAAGTCAAGTGTAGTGGGCTAGCTTGGTGGGTATATAAGGAGTGTGAGAAGCTGTATGCACACATATCACTTGTTGCTGTCATAGGTAAAAGAGGCAATTTATTTTTGACTTTTGGGCTAAGGATGGCAGAACTTCTGAAACGGTGCAGTTTGTGAACTGTTCTCATGCTGTTGTGGTGAAACTGTATCATGACTGGACAAATGGCGCCATTGCGAATAAGCGCTGTGGAAACTGCAGAGCCCCATGTGCCATTGATATGACAAGTAAATGGTGGTAACGAAGATGTGCAAAGGCGATAAACCCAACTCGATGGGCATTCACCAACAAAAGAAATCAGGTGAATACAAGACGTGTCTAAAGCAACAGTTCAGTGTACTCTATAGTGTACGGGGTTCCAAAGCAGATGGATGGTGACTAGGGACGATTATAATCGACAAAGTTGAAATTGGCACATTTTTGGGGTTGAGGGAAAAATTTCCGATCAGTGATATTTTAGGTGAGAATCTGCGCATAATCATTACATGCGCCATTTCGGCGCTTCTGTCTTTTTTGGCGGCCAGCAAATCACTTAAGCATAGAGCGGGTAAAGGGGGGTGTGCGACGTCATGACTGTGATTGTATTTTTGTCATTGGCTGGAAAAATCACATGACCTTGTTTTGCTAGAACAGCGTTTCCTTTTCATCATCGTTTTCAGTGTCCTCCAGAGCGGGACATGTGCTGGTCTCTCTCAATACAGCTCGCTCAGGACACGTTCTTTTTATCACACAGACAAAATGTTTTAGCGTGAACATTAGTATAGGTAATTTAGATTTAAATTTTTTTGTTAGTTAGCAAGACTTTTAAAAAAGCAAAAAAGCATCTAGCGCGTCACCCCGCGGAGGGGGGGGGGGTTGCGGGAACACAAAGACGGGCAGGGGGTTTTTAAAAGGGAGATGATATTGTGCAGCCCTGACTCTGCCTTGAACCTGCATTGAAAGTTTTTTTTTTTCCATTTTTTGGCCCAACCTCGCACCTGAGGGGAAATTGTACCTTTTATTTTTCACCCCGTTTTGTTTAAAAGGGGCCAATTGTACTAATTGGATACGGAAATTTTTTAGTAACTGCAGGTGTTTTCATTGGGCAAAACCCCACCTTTTCTTATCCGTATAACTGTTAAAAACTGTTTTTCATTTGGCGCAGCCCTTTTTTGTTCAAAGAGCCCCCTTGTATTATATTAGGATCAGAAATTTTTAGAACTGCGGTGTATTTCATGGTGCAAAACCCCCCTTTTTTTACCCGATAACTTTTAAATAGCTTTTTTTTCACTTTTTGCGGCTCTTTTTGTTCAAAAGCCACATTTACTTAAATTTGAATACAGAAATTTTGTAGTGCGTTGGTGATTTCATTGGTGAAAAAAAAACCTTTTTTTATCCATATAACTTTTAAATAGCTGAATGCACTTTGGTTCCCCCCATTTTTTTTTCAAATAGCCCCCTTTGATTTAAAAATTTGGAACATGAATTTTGAGTTACTGTTGGGTAATTTCATTGGTGAAAAAAACCACCTTTTTTTTTCCCGTTTTTTTTAAAATAGCTGTATTGCTCGTGGTGCGGCCCTATTTTTTTTTTTTTCAAAAGTACGTTTGTAACAAAAATTTTTATAGAAAAATTTTTCTATAACTGTTTTTTTTTATTGCTGAAAAAAAATACAATTTTCACCCCATGAATTTTGAATATTTTTATTGCGTCTAAATTCCCATTTTGGGCAGATATGCACTTGAAATGATATTTTTTTTTGAAAACTATAAATTCCCTAGCCCAAACGGGGCATTGTAAATCCCGGGGGAAGAAGGAAGAACACGTTGATTTTTTTAAAGGTTTTCCACCAGAGGCATTTCACGGTATTCACAGAAACAATTCGTTTCTAATCCAGTTGACTGTGGAAATTAGAGGATTTAAGAATACTGTGTTTTGCCATCTTTAATAAGAGACTGTCAAAAAAACTTTTCATACCTTCTTAAATTTTTATCTTTCTGAACATGGAGCAAAATGAGGTGAAAAACGACCCAAGAGGGGGTTTAGGACATGGAGGTAAGGTCAGAAAAGGGTGCCCCTTTCCGGCGGCGACAACAGAAAAGCCAGCTGAACTCGGTTGCGGGACCGTCAGCCCGGTCATCGCTGGATGGGGGCCCTGTGAATTCAGTAACGAACAGCGTCGCCAATTTTTTCTTCAGGGGTTTAAAGCAACCCTTACCAGCAGTCTTATGCCTCGTCCCCCAGTCACGCCAAAAAATGTCGTCACATTATCATCAGCACTGTCCAAAAAGAAGAGAAGGCACCCAAATTAAAACTCGTGTACCCACCACTGTGGATAACCCTTTTTTCTAAAAACCTTTTTTATGACAAAATGCGGTTTGGGGGCAAAGGCATTTCAAAAGATCAAAAGGTCAAAAGAGGATGATTTTTTCTGCTTGACCCCCAAACGGTGATGCCAAGAGGAGGAGAAGGAAGGGGGTCAAACAGCAAAAACCCGGGGGGTCGGGAACTCTTGCAGTGCCTGTTGCTTGAGCCCCCAGCTCCTGGGTTCAGAATGTCAGAAAGAGGAAGTCACCTGTGTTGATGATGAGAAACGACATTGCGGATCCAACATGGGCTTTCAGAAGAACTTTTGCGAGCACTTCACACTGGACGGGAGGAAGACGATGGGGTTATCAGTCGGCCCCCTCAAAAAGGGAAAAAGGGGGGGGTCGCCAAGTCCGCTGAGTTTTTTCCCCCCCACCAAATCACGGGGAAAAACCCCTCCTCCTTTTCTCCGTTGAAAAGGTCCAGGGGCTCTCAAGCCTGGGGCCCTTTTTTGAGCAAGCCCCTGATTCACCACGATGTATATGCCCCCTTTGCCCTAAACCCCATCGTAGAGGAAGAAACTTTTGGGTTTTTAAAAAACCACCAACTTCTAGTCCATGCAGCGAAGCATGAGTTTAAATGGGGAAAAGTTGGCCAAAAAAGGCCCCGCCCAGCGGGCTTCCAACCATGTCACACCCTTTCCGCCCCTCCCCTCCGACACCACCAAGCGTTCCCAGTGCCCAGTTCTCAGAGTCATGATCAAGGACACCCGCTTCAGCCCACCTCGCCCGATACCCCAGCACCCCTAAGGACCCACCTACCCCTTCTAATTCCCCAAATTTTATGACCTCAGCCGTACAGGGCCCGTCCCCAGCAGCCAACCTTTGTCTACCAGGTTTGGGACAGAAAAACCTTTTAACCCCAAACCCTCCCAAAACCAAAAGATGAAATTTGGCATTGCCAGGCTTTTGGCCCCGGGAAAAGTGCCTTTCCCTCTGGGGGGACACAGATGGGTTTTCCCCCAATCATGGGCCCCTTTCCTCCCCCCCAAATACCAAAAAATGCCGGGGGGGGCAAGGGGAAATTTCTTTTCAAAAAAGCCGTCCCTGCCTGGGCCCGGCCCCGTGTCATCAAAAAATTAAAACGGGGTTTTCTGCTCGTGCCAGCAAAGTCCATCGACCACTGCACATGGGCTATAAGTAGGCCCAAAGGGCCCCCCCTATCTCTTGACAGCTCAGGGTGACTGGGTGGATGTCTCAGGGGGGTGAGTGCCTCAGGCTCGGGGCACGCTCTTCAAAAAGCAGGGATGGTGAGTTTTTTCCCCCAAGGGGCCCCCTGGGGGCATACGTTTCCCAAGAAACCAGGCCGTTTGAATTAATCTGTCTTGGGGGAAACCCTCAAAACACAGGCGGAGCTGGGATGGCTCTTTGCAAAGAAAACCCCCAGCATGGCGGGTGACAAGAACCTTTCCAGGAAGGGGTGCTTACGGTCGAAAACGCTGGCCGCCCTTTGATCGGTAGGGGGGAGCACATCCCCCTTGCCTGCCACGTCATGCCTCGTCATCCAGAAATTTCTAAAGCGCTACCCGGTCTGGGCACCCGCTGAGGAAGGTCGAGGGCCGAGCCCCACTTCCCCGTTTGAACTCTGCTTCGTCCCCCTCTGGGTGCGTTTTCGCGCAGCTCTTTCCCCGTCAACCGTTTTATTTTGACTTTTGGGAACATGCTGGGAAATTTCCCCCCTCCCCCCATGCTCCACAATTGTGGACAGCGCAATGCCATTAGCAGTACGAAGTACCAAAGGCCTGAAAAGCGCGGTGCGGACCCGGGGGGTTGAGCCACCGAATGGGGGGCAGGTGAAAGGCTCTGCCCATCCGGGCCCGTTTTGAAAAAAGCCCCCAAAAGGTATGGGACAATGCCCTTGTCAGCATGAGCATTGTGGGGGATCTTTGTTTTGGAAAGATCCTTGGACACCTGAAACATCAGGTCCCACCAGCGACGGAGGAGGAGAACGGACACAGATGCAGACACGGAGCCTTTCTCTCCTCGAATCCAGAAGGCCCAAACCGTTTCACAATTTTATCAGTCTTCATTAGGCAGGGGTTTCGGGGTCCAGGGCTGGGTGTAAGGCGGCGCCTCAGCTCGGGGTTCTCATCTGAGGCCAGTCAGGGCCCTGTGTTGAAGCTGTGCCGGAGGAAGTGGAAGAGGAGGAGGAGAGGTATTCCGGACACCGACGTTACCAATGTCCCTGCCTTGGAAAGAGGTTGGCACGGATTTTGAGGCGGGGGAGGAAGATGAGGAATATCAGTTTTGCTAGTGCCCCTCGACCCAGAGGCTTGGGAAATCAAGACTCCATCTCTCACATGAGTGCTTGGATGCTCCATTTCCTCCAACATGATCCTCGCATTAAGGCCATCAAATGAAACAACAGTTTACTGGGTGGCCCCCTCCTCGATCCCCGGTAAAAAGTAAAACTCAGCACTTCCTTCCACCCACCCAAATAGAGAGTAAAATGCAGGAATTGGAGACCGTGCTGATTGATCAACTGGAGACATCTGTTGCGTCTGCTTCACGTTGTTCAAGTGTCACAGTGGAACAACGTCAGCAACCTGACAGCAGTAGAGTTCCAATGAGCTGCGGCAGCAGCAGCAGGCATTATAATAATAATAATAATCTTTATTTATATAGCGCCAACATATTCCGCAGCACTTTACAATTTGGACGGTGTGGGTACAGACAAAATAAATACATTGAACAATGAAAAGCTACTTACAGATGAGACACAAGGTGAGAGGGCCCTGCCGCAAGAGCTTACAATCTATTGGGGGTGTACAGGAGAGACGAAGGGTAAGAAGTGCTAGATTTAAATGGTCCAGCCATGTGACTTAAATATGGGGTTGTTATATGTAGAATTCGGATGAACCTGCCACCCAAGCAGTACATCTATATACAGTTAAGTGCGCTAGGGAGTGTGGGGGAGGGGGGTCTGTTTAGCATTAGGGATTCGGGTTTAGGCCAGACTGAGAAGATGTGTTTTCAGGGCCCTTTTTAAGCTATTGAGAGTTTTTTGAGTGTGCCTGATCGCCCGCGGAAAGCATTTCGGGAGAACTGGTGCCGCACGTGTGAAGGTCTTGGAGACGGGCATGGGAGGTTCGATGATTGATGAGTGTAACCTGATATCATCACCCAGAGCGGGAGAGCGGGTAGGGTGGTAGACAGAGATGAGGGAGGAGATGTAGGGAGGAGCAGTGTTGTGGAGAGCTTTAAGAGTGAGAGTGATGAGTTAATTGTTGTATCCTGTACTGGATAGGCAACCGTGCAGTGACTGACACAGGGTAGAGGCATCAGTATAGCGGCTGTAAAGAAAGACAAGACGGGCTGCTGCTTTTCGGGACAGACTGGAGAGGAGAGAGTTTGCACAGGGGAGACCGATAAGCGGGAGTTGCAGTAGTCAAGACGAGAGTGAAAAAGAGCAACAATGAGTTTTGAGTTGTTTCCACAGTGAGAAAAGGACGGATTCTGTAATGTTCTTGAGTGAGATGACGGAGGGGCAAGGGATTGGGATATAGGGATGAAAAGACAGATTGGAATCTAGTTAACCCCCAGACAGCGGGCCTGTGCCCCTAGGAGTTTGGTGGTGCCACACACTGAGACAGAAGGGCAGGGTAAAGGTCGTTAGTAGATGGGGGATAACTAGAAGTTTCAGTTTTAGTGGGGTTTTTAGTTTAAGATACAGGAGGCCCATGATGTCAGAGACAGCGGACAGACCAGTCACTGGTGTTTTGTACAGGGAAAGGAGTGATGTCACGGGAGGAGGTTGTATAATTGGGTGTCATCACCCGTAGAGATGGTACTGGAAAGCCAAATCTGCTGATGGTTTGTCCAATGGGGGCCGTGTAGATTTGAAAAAGGAGGGACCAAGAACGGACCCCTGAGGAACCCGACAGCAAGAGAAAAAAGGGAGAGGAGGTAGAACCTGCAAATGAGACACTGAAGGAGCGGTTAGAAAGGTAAGATGAGAACCAAGAGAGAGCGGTGTCCTGGAGGCCATGGTGCCTGAGCAATGCTGAGGGGAAGTTGGTATCAACAGTGTCAAACGCTGCAGAGGGGGATCCAGAAGAAGCAACAATGAGTAGTTGCCCTGAAAATTTAGCTGTTAGGAGGGTCATTGGAGACTTTTGCTAGAGCAGTTTCCGTGGAGAGTAGGGTGCGGAAACCGGATTGCAAGGATCGAGAAGTGAGTTAGCAGAGAGATAGCGGGGTTAGGCGAGAGTAGACCAAGCATTCCAGGAGTTTGGAGATGAAGGGCAGGTTTTGAGACTGGTCGGTAGTTATCAGCGCAGGATGGGTCCAGAGTGGCTTTTTCAGTAAGGGAGTTATAACAGCATGTTTAAAGGAAGATGGGAAGATCCCAGAGGAGAGAGAGAGGTTACAGATTGCCAGTAAGGTGAGAGAGAGGATAGCTGGAGAGATAGACTGGACAAGGTGGGAAGGGAATGGGGTCACTAAAGCAGGTGGTGGGGCGTGCAGACAGCAGAAGCCTTGACACTTCTTCTCTGTCGTCGGGTCAAGAGCTGAGAGTAGGCTGGGGGATTTTGTGGGGAGGGACCAGATGGCTGCTGCTTTGG
This sequence comes from Phyllomedusa bahiana, assembly GCA_025379985.1. Taxonomy (NCBI): domain Eukaryota; kingdom Metazoa; phylum Chordata; class Amphibia; order Anura; family Hylidae; genus Phyllomedusa; species Phyllomedusa bahiana. The sequence goes on along the minus strand of JAODAL010024780.1, from coordinate 1,768 downwards.
GTTTGGAATGAAATGTTTTGCCGGATTTTGTCAATTTTCTCTTTGAATGAGTGGCCAGGTCTTCAGCACAGAGGTCAGTGACCGGAGCCTGAGCTTTAGGCCTTAGAAGGGAGTGGATGGTGTCAAACAGGCTTTGGGGTTGTTGTGTAAAGGTTGCGATGAGGGAGGGAAAATTTTTGTTTTTGGGGCAGTGAAGGGCAGGTTTTATAAGTCCTGAGCATGAATTTGTTTGTGGGGGAAAGTCTGCAGGTAGCTTCGACTTCCTCCACAGAAGCTCCGCACATCTGGAAAATGCTGCAGATGGCGAGTCTGAGGCGGTGCCATGGTGTGGGTATCTGACTCTGTGGTTGCGGTGTGTTTAGCGGTGCCAATGTGTCCAGGTTGGTGGAGAGAGAGTTTCATTATATTGTTTGGATGCCCAGTTTAGGGCGGAGAGGGAAGAGATTGGGGGCAGTGAGGACTGTATGGCATCTGTGAATTCCTGAGTGTTCATGGAGTGGATATTTTCTGAAAGGGAGACGGGCAGGTGTGTCCAGAGATGGGTGAGAAATTTGTAATAGTGAAGGGAATAAGTTGTGATCAGAGAGAGTGTAAGGAGAATTTTTAAAGTTAGAGATTGAGGAATGGTTACAGAAAACCAATCCAGAGAGTTTTCCCCTCCTTGTGGGGGGGAGAGTTAGTAAACTGCGAGAAGGCCAAGAGAAGGGTTAGTGAAAGGATCTGAGGGCAAGGGGGGCATGGGGTCATCAAAAATGGATGTTTAAAGTCACCCATGATGAGGTGGGTATTTCATTAGAGAGGAAGTGAGGGAGCCAGCAGCAAAATGATCTAGAAACTGGGGGGATGAGCCAGGGGGTCTGTACAGAACCCGCGAGTCTGAGGAAAAAAAGGCTGAAAGAGTCTGAGGGTGGGACCCCAAAGGAGCGGAAAGTGAGTGAGGGTGCAGGGGGAATGACTTGGTAAGTGGGAGTGTGGAAAAAAGGAGTATGCCAACACCTCCACCTGGCTTGTTCTCAGGTCTGGGGGGGGTGGGTGAAGTGTAGGCCGCCATAGTGAGGCGGCAAGGGGAAGCGGTGTCAGATGGCTGGAGCCATGTTTCCCGTGAGGGCTAGCAAGTTGAGGGAGTTGGAGAGAAACAGGTCATGAACAGCAGTGAGTTTGTTGCAGGGCGGGGGAGCGTTCCACAGAGCACATTTCAAAGGGACTGGAAAAGATTAAAAGCGAATAGCAAATTTGGTTAGCAGGATTTCTATGGAGGAGGAGGTGGATGAGCAGTAATGGGGGGTGGGCTGGGGTTAGGAGAGAGGTCACCTGCAGCAAGAAGCAGGAGAAAGAAAAGATACAGCAGATGGTTCAGTGATGAATATGAGCGGCGTTTGTGCAGCAATATGTGAGCAGGTGGTTTGTGGTATTTGAAAAGGGAAAGGAGAGTGTGTGATGAACACATGGGTGAGGGAAGGAGAGAGGCGCTGATGTGGATAATATTCTTAGGGGGAATAACTGGGTGGTAAGCCAGGAGGTAGATGGCTGCAAGATCCTAATGGGTGACCTCTGGCAATCTATATTTACCACCTCACCAACGCATGTAATGCAGGGCACACATACGACACACAGAGACCAGCATAAGATAATGGTGCACGACTATCTGCGTCTCAACACCGATGTTTTTGGATATGTTCCGGACCCCAATCAACTTCTGGGTATCCAAAAATGGATAATGGCCTGAGCTTTCTCCGCCACGCCATAGAGGTGTTGTCCTCCACCCAGC
>JAODAL010024779.1:0-59886 GCA_025379985.1 Phyllomedusa bahiana | reverse complement strand
CTTTGCCCAAATTTAAAAAACCAATTTTTTAAAATTTTTGTGAAAATTAAAAAGGGTTTGTCTCGCTAAATGGGTTTCCCAATCTAACCCCCCAGTCCCTTTTTTCATTTTTTCCATGTTTTAATTCAGAGTCTTTTTTTAATTGGCTTTTACTCCGGTTTTTTGGTTAGCTTTAGCAACCATGCTGGCACCTATCAGGGGAGATCGAAACAGGACTGTAAGCGTAGCAACCTAAACCAGTTAAATCCCAGGCCCAAATAATACAAGGGGGGATATTTTAGGAATAGGTAGGACACTCTTAATGGACAAAATATTGGGCCAAAGGGCCCTTGTTTTTTTTCAAAAATTTTCTTTAAAAAAAAAGCAATCCTTGTAGCGAGACAACCCCTTTAAGATTTCTTGCGGGAAAAAAGGGCCTGGGGAAAGCTAAAAGAAAAAGTTTAATTGTTTTTTCCAAGTAAGCTTCCCCTTTCCTTTCCTGTCCGGGATTGACTGTTTTTCTCTATTTTCCGCTTTAAAGGCTAGGGTTTCACCTTTAACTGCGGGACGAAAAAAATTTAACGCCCCGCATTCCCACCGTGGGGCCCCGGGGGCGGGAGGGGGGGAACCGGGAACCTCGGGGCCCATAAACAACCCCTGCTTAGCAGCGCGTTTTTTAACCCCCGCTAAAAAAAAAATTGGAACATTTCCAATTTTTTCCTCCCCCCTGGGCAAATTCCCCGGGGGCTGGGAGAGGAAAACGTAACCCCATAGATCCAAGGGAAAAAAAACTGTAATTACCGAAAAGAATGAATCCTTTTTTAAACCCCTAAATTTTTTGCGCCCCTTCGGCGCTTAATTACGGACCGAAATAGGGCCCCTTTTTTAAACCCGGGGGTTGAACAAGGCCTAAACAAGTAAAAAAAAAAAATCAGGGGCAGCTGGGGCGGGGAAAAGTACGCCCTCGTAAAATAAGCCCAGAACATCTCAAAGAAACATGGGCCACCCCCAAAAGGGCAGAAATCAAAAATGAAATTTCCCCAAACAGTTTTTTTGGGTTAGGGCATGAGTGACAAAAAACCCCTGGTAAAAAAATTTTTTCCCCAAACCCACCTCCTTTTGGGGGGCTGCATAAGTGACAGGTTCCCTTTAAATTCCAAGTAACTAACTACTGCTGGGCCCCTGGCAAAAACCATTATAAACTACATCTATTCCTATGAGACTTTGAGTAATATCACTAATCACCATCCATATAGGATGCCAAGTGAAATAATATACCCTGCAGTGAGCCCTAACTATTAGAGAAAACACTGTGAGCACCACTTTATGTCACCGCTACCATCTCTGGAAAGTTCTCTAATGAAACACTTGTCTGACATAACTGACACTAATGACTGTAGGCAGAGCCAGATCACGTGACATCAGCCATGTATTTAGGTCTCATACATTGTGACAGGCTTGCATATATTTGTGCATGGTTTTAATGTCTATTTTTATAATACATTCTAGCTCTGTTTGACTCTAGAAATTCAGTATGCAAGGGGATACTTTGTGGCAAACTAGATTTTAAAATTTTAGGTTGGAATTAGACTAGAATCCAAAGTTCACACAACTTTTTTTTGGTGCAAAAAGTGTTTGCACTGAATCAGTGTCGTTTCTTTGACGGAAATTCCAAGCGGGAAATCAGATGAGAGAACGACGCTAAGGCATCGCTCACACGGCTTATTCTGGGACGGATTCCAGCCATACTGCGTGCCGTATTTGCGCTGCAGTACGGCTGAAATCCGCCCCAGCCATTACGGTAATCCACAGTTCTCATAGAGAACTATGGATTCCGTCTCTCCTACCTGCTCGGCGAATCCGCCACGGGGGGAGAAAGTGACATGCACATTATTTACGGCGTGTATGCACCGTGAATAATGAGTGTCTATGGGGCCGGTGAGCTGCTGGACCCCGCCCCCGCTGCACGGCTGCCGGCGTAATTGCGGGGCGAAATCCGTTACCGCAATTACATCGGCAATAAGCCGTGTGAACACTGCCTAAATGTCCGAGGCAAATTTTCTGCCTCCTACCAGTATATCCACAATGGGTGGCGTGTAAACCGCCTCAAAGAAGTGACATGTCAATGCTAACAACACAAGCAAGTCAGGGTCATCTCAAGGACGCCCCTGATGTTACCTAGGGGATAATGGAGGACAGTTTCCTGTCGGATTGGACACTGATTCTATGGCAGATTCAGCACTAAATCCTCCCCCAGAATAAGTGTGTAAATCCGTCTTGTGTCCGTACACTGTATTATATGAAATTTTGCTAATGGTATGGTGCTTTATAAATTGTTACTTCAAAACTGCATTACCCTACACAGACAAAACTTAACTATACTTACACATCATGATACAATGATAAGATATAGGTTTGATATACTTTGTGCTTTCATTTTTAAACCATTATAAAGTGCTCCTTTTGCGGTCAGTTAATTTAACAATTCTTGTTTACATGCAGAAGCGAACAACCCCAGCTACTTCTCAAAAAGTAAGGGCCTCATGTATGAAAACTGTCTAGGTCTGAGACTTTCGTTGTTGCCCATAGCAACCAATTAGAGCTCTCCTTTCGTTTCATATAGGGCTCTAAAAAAATGAAGGAGATCTCAGATTGGTTGCTCTGGGCAACAAGGTCAGTCTTAGGCCTTGTCCCCATGGCACCGGTTTGCGGCCAGTTTTTCAGACGGTTTGCGGTTTTGCAAACCGTCTAAAAAAAACCAGCTGCAAACTTTTACCTGGGGCTCTATGGAAAACCTGTACAGCAGTCCCCACTGGTTTTCCACCCGGCGGTTTTTCAGACTGCCGGCCGCCCGAAAAACATTCTACTTGTTAATTCTTCCGTCCGGTTTTCGGACAGAATATGAACGAGTGAATGTGAACTGGGAGGGCTTTTCTCCGCTAATCGCGGAGAAAAGCTGTCCTCCCGCGGCCGTGTGCACGGTACAAAAACAGGACAAATATGGGTCGGATAAACCGACCGGTATTTGTCCTGTGCCGTGTAAACGGGCCCTTAGACCTAAACAGTTTTCATGCATGTCCCCCTAATATCCCTTACAATGCATCCAATCTAGACAATTCTTAGTGCGCTATACACGGCTGCAACACAAATCTCTCCAGTCACAGTTCCGCTGCAATGTATTAGCGTACATAAGTACTTTTAGGGCTTGTTCATACGGCATTTTTGGATCAGTGTTGGATCTGAAAATCGTATCCAAAAACGCATTGGATATATATATATATATATATATATATATATATATATATATATATATATATATATATCAGCTTCTACTGGCGGACGCAGTGGAGAGATAAAGGCGACATCACTCTTCTGAATATCTGTCCGGGTAAGTAGAGTTATACTTTGCTTATCCGAGCAGATTGTTTGTCTAGTGGGTGCTGTACTATGTTTCATCGGTTAATTGTTAGGTCACGCTGACAGGTAACGAGTCGGCCCATGCTATTGAACCTATGACCTGTCAAATTAACTCCTTGCGGGGTATTTTCTGTTTTATGTGTATTGAATGTTTTTGGAACTGGAATTGAAAGCAGAGCTGGACATAAGGTGTTAAGGCAGCTGAGAACAGAGCATAAAAGCCGAAGGCCCAGCTCTGTGGTTTATGGGGAATCCCCCTGGAGTAACAGGGAGTTCTAAGTCCCTGCAGTGGACTGGTCAGCTGCCTTGGAGGAAAAAAAAAAAAGCATCTTTTGATTAAATTGAGAATTCATTTGATGGTGGAATCATGAATTCAGGCTTTTTCTTGGTGTAGAGGAAAAGCTGAGACAGCTGCATGAAATCGGTTTCTTAACATTTGATACGAGTCTGTCGTCTGTCGAGTCTGTCGTGTGTGTGTCCTGCAGATAGAAACAAAGAAGTTTTGGTATGCGAGTTTAGGTTGGTGCACAGCGCCATCTGCTGGGTTTAGAGGGAATTAACCACATTAGATAAGAGTCATTGTGTTGATAAGAAACAAAGTGCAGTGATGGGGCAACAAGGCTCAAGATACAGTGAGGCGAAGACAGCTGAAAGGCTAGTCTTAGAAAGACAAGGTATAAGTGAAACACGTAGAATGAAGGATTTGATGAAAGTGGCTGAGTTGGCGCCGTCTGGCAGGCTTCAGCCTGAAATGTGGAGAAAATGTCTTGTAGAGAAACGAGGTAGATTGAAAGATTTAGGTTTAGTTGAGGCAGCTGAATCATGGTTTAATACTGCAGTAAGCATCTATGATGAAGGATGGACAGAGGAGGAACAGATAACAAAGAAAGGCATTGTATATGTGTATAATAAGCCTATTGATGCATGCCAGACAATGGTGAATACCCTGTAATGGCGGAGGGACTTGTCCTGGGGGTGGAGAGCAAAGTCAGGGGTGTAAACAAAACTGCTGCAAGAATAGGGAACCACGCCCCAGAAACAGCCCACCTAGTCACAAGTCACCCTGCCCCCTGTAACCACACCTTCTGCTCCAGCCCTGCCCAGTACACCCAGGCTATCTGAACCTTTAGTGCCACTGCCCGCCCCTTCCATGTCACTTCCTACTCCAGCCCCGCCTACTGCTCCCATCAGGATGTCACATCCTCTTCCTCCTGGGGTAATGCCAGCCCCTTCTGGGTCACCCACCTTGCACTTCCTTCTGACAAGATGGTAAAAAATTTAGCATTGTATGTCCAATTATGAAGCGATACTGGGGATATATGACAACCAGACCCAGCCAGCCCTACAGTGGAGAACCTCATGGTACTGAGAGAAGAAGATACAGTGGGAAGAGGCTCTAACAGCATGAGGATGACAAGGGAGGAGGAAGAACGAGCAGATGAGCTCATATGACAAGTCAGGGCAGATAGTCAGCTTGCTGCTGCAGGAAGCACACCAGCTGGCCCACTGCACAGCACACCTCGGGAAGGACACTGGAGGAGCAGTCAGCTGACCAGTGGAGAGGGCTCAGGAATTGACTACGGCAGACCCCCCCTCATCCCCCCCGCCTCCCTGAAAGGGGGGGGGGGATGAGGATGAAGAGGAATCAGAAGAATCCGGTGCACATGAAGAGAGCCATGATTGCTTTGAAGTCATGAAGATGTTGACCTTTCATTTGAACCCGGATATGGTTCTTTTGTGGATGGATCCAGATTTGCAGACAGTGCAGGACGATTTCACACGGGATATGCTGTGACCACATCACACGCAGTGTTGGAAGAAAGAAGTCTGCCATGCATAAGTCAGCCCAAGAAGACGGCAGCATGACGTTTGGCAGAGGGCAAAACAGCCAACATATGTACGGACCCCAGACACGCTTTCGGGGTCGCCCATGACTATGGACCTATTTGGAAAGCACGAGGATTTGTCAGGGCGCGGGAAACCCAAGTGAAACGTGGGACAAGCCATTCAGGCCCTTTGATGGATGCACTGCTGCGCCACGGACAGTGGCTATACTGAAAATCAAGGCACATGGGAACCCTAAATACAGAAGACAAAAACCACTTGGCTGACCAAGCAGCCACACAGGCCGCGGAGGTGAGAAAGGGGAAGCAAGTCAGCTGTCAGTGGTGCAGGGAGGAAACCTTACACCAACTGCAAGGAGACTGCTGGCCAAGATGCAGGAACAAGCTCCACTGGAAGTAAAGGAAGCTGGAAAAAGAAGGGAGCCAAGAAGAACGAAGAAGACTGGCTATATGGAGTAGGGAGGCGAATCTGCTTGCCACGGGTGCTATATATAGTGCAATGGGCACATGGAACGGGACTCTGAAAGCACGGACGCTTAAAGTGGCAAGAAAAACAGTCATGCCCTGGCCAGACAGCCTGCCCATAGCTTGGTTAGAGTCAGGCACACGCCCCGGGGACAGTTAGCTCTTTCCCTATGAGATCCTGTTAGGCAGTGCCCCAAGGCTAGGTGCATATTTCCCTCAGCAGTTGTAGCTACAAAACGATGCTATGACCTCTTAGGTTATTGCAGTGGTTTAAGAGTTGTCGCTAATGCATTCTAGAGTTTTCCATTCCAGATCCAGACTCAGACGCTGCTGCCCATAAGCTACAGCCTGGAGACTGGGTCTACGTGAAGAAGTTTGTGTGTAAAACCCTAGAGCCGAGGTTTGAGGGGCCGCACCAAGTCCTGCTGACCACGACCACATCTGTCAAGGTGGCAGGAAAGCCCAACTGGATCCATGCTTTGCACTGCAAGATCACTCCAGCCCCCGGAGATGAGGCAGATGCTGCGTTTACTGATGTTAAGTAGTTATTTTCTTTTAAATCTTGGTCAAACCCCTGCATATATTGGTGTGTGATGGATGAGTACTGGGGAACCTCTTGCTATTACTGGGGTGCTGTGAGTTGGAAATCAGGGGAAGACTGGGTGGTATAGACCACAGACTGCCTTAAAGAGGAAAAACAAATAGGAGAAAACCCTACTCACTAGGATGAGGTTGACAAAGACTGGAACCTGTCGAGAACAGGGAGTACCAGGAGAAAGCATGTCCCTAATGCTAGCTATTAAAGACGCTCAGGAGACTGATGGAGGCATATATGTCCTGGAAATCCATATATTGAGTGAGGGTTCAGAAGATAGTGACACGATCAGAGCCAGGAGGAGAAGAGAAACCTCCCCAAAGGGCAGCTTTGACCCCCATGTGTATATTGATGCTATAGGAGGCCCAAGGGGGGTCCCTGATGAGTTTAAGGCAAGGGACCAGGTAGCCGCTGGGTTTGAACCTCTGCTACCAATAATCACTGTCCACCCAAACAGGAGAAACCTGCTGTACTTTTATCCCAGATAATACAGGACAGAATGGGAAGGTCACTGTGGCCATTAGAAAGCTAGATGATCTCTCAGAAGAATTAAAGCGTAACTCAGGCATAGATCACCCCTGGGAGCAATGGTTTACTTCATGGCTCAAGGGTTGGCAGGGAATGCTTGCCCAGATAGGTATTGCCATATTGATTGTATTGCTAATACTTGCTCTAATTGTCTGTTTTTGTTCTCCTTGTTTGAAGGAAACTATTTGTGAAAGCTGTGGACCAGACTACTCCCATCATGATGAACAGTTTGTCCCGCCCTGGCCTCTATGATGACAGCAACACTACCACACCCTTCAGCTGTCCAAAGCCTGACACCTATGATGATGTGGACATTAAGACATTATTCCATGAGAGACCATTGACATCAGAAGTGCTCTGGAAAGTCATCTACTCCCCTCTGCAACCGCACGTCTCATCAAAGAATTAGACCATAGAAGTGTAGGGTGAGCTAGGGTGTACCAAGGTTTGCGGGACCGCCCTTGTCGGGGCGATGTACTTCCGCACAAAGACAGAATAGGGAAAGAGGATAGGGAAAGAGTAAAATGAGTCAAAAGTCTCAAGGGGGATGTTGTGGATGGGAACAAAGGTTATATATATATATATATATGTGTGATCCTTTGTGTCTATTTTAATGTATTAGTTATTAATACCTCACATATATATATATGGGATACATATATATAATATATATATATATAAAATATATATATATATATATATAATATAAAATATAATAGGCACATACCTATATAGTAAGCAGTAAAAGCTGTATGTATATCTTTTGTCATTAATGTGTTAAACAAAATGGCTGCCTGATAGTTTTTATAGATCGTTGTGTAATCCAAGATGGCGCCTATTTAAAGTTACACCTATGTTTAGACATTCCCGAAGCTGTGAGGAGTGGTCTAAAAGATAACAACATGCCAATAGACCCTCACAGCCAGCTACATGTGATGCTCCTTATCTACTAATTTGCAAAAAGGTATAAAAAAGCCACCATTTTGTGAATAAAGCAGAAAGCACTTTCATAGCAGCAAAGCCTGTTGTGATTTGTTTTCTCGGTGTACCCTTTGTTATTTTTAAGATAATTTGGACCCCCCACAAGAACAGAATAGCCCCTTTGAGGCTACTTTCCATTTCACCGCAAAATAAAAGCCCTCATAGGTCTATGTAGGTGGAAAAATAAAAACAGTTATGGCTTTCAGAAGGCATAGAGGAAAAATGTTTAGAGCCATATTATTATGAACATCCGTCAGGAAGAGGTTAAGAGAATTGTGTAAAGTTGGAAATAATAGAAAACTGTCAATTCTGGCCCATAAATCCAACGCTGCTGTTTTTGTTTTCTTGCGGTGATGACCTCACATCATTCCAGAAATGGCCAGCACCTCTAAACATTATTAAATGAATAGTGCAGGTGCCTGCTGCCAAGGCTGCAACACAAATGCAAACACTAAGAAACAAACCAGCAGCTCTCTGTAGATGCCAAGATACAGAAAAACACTGAATATGTGGACTTATTTCAAATTGCATTACTACTACATTTAGTTTATATGAAATCTGGGACTCTTAGTGCACATTTTGATCAAATTGTGAGGGACCATCCAGTGTTTTTTTGTATCATTGTGTGTGCAGAGTCCTGCTGGTCACATATATCATTGATATGATTGCAGTCACCCGGTAGTCTTGTGCTGTAAAAGAAAGCAGAGGCTGGTGCAGGTTTAGGACAAGCCCTGAACCTTCATATGATGTGGGTTTACCTTAAAAATGTAAAGTCAATCCGTTCACACACAGATCCCTAATTGCTTGGAAGCTTGTGTTACTAATCAACATATATTTTTGTAGCAGTATGGCTTTAAATGGGTTAGACAGGAGTAGTGATGTCTGTTTTGGGAGTTTCCCTAAATCTCTCCCCATTTAATCCACGTAAATATATCAGACTTGTCCAAAATTCACCATTTTCAACTTTTATTCAAAAACAACACATAGTGTAAATTATTCAAGAAATACTTGCTGTTAGCAGTTCATGGCGCTCCATTTGGTATACCACCTCATCCGAGATTTAATAGAAACTCATAGCACTGAGCAATATTAGAAAGAGATCGCGTCTGACCGCCGGCTGCGGAGCACACTTACCACTTATCGATGTGGAGCCCTTCTTGAATTATACTGACTGCGTTGTTTTTGAATAAAAGTTGAAAATGGTGAATTTTGGACAAGTCTGGTATATATATATACCGTATGTGGATTAAATTGGAAGCTTGTGTTCCCATCTAAGAGCTAGTGACAGTCCATATGTTTTTTTTTTATATAGTTCTGATGATTTGGACATATTTCTTCCAATACTCACAGGAGAGTCCTATTACTTAGTACTGTAGCTACACAATGGTATCACCTTGCAGATTTTCACCACTTTTGTTCTCATGAAAACTGACGCCAAATGTAGTAAAAACACAGTAATAACACAGAATTGCTCATCATTGCCACAAAAAACGACCCATAATATTTTACCAGCCGCATAGCAGTGATCATAAAATAGAGAAGAATGACAATTGCCAATAAAGATGTGCCATTCACACTGCCATGACCCTCCATCCTCCATGACCCTGCACTGCTTTTTGCACTTGTAACAAGAACTTAAATACAAGCATCCAACCAGCAGCCTCTTAAAGGATTGTCTCTCCAAGACAGGTTCTTATTTAGCCCATAATTTGATTTTGGTTGCCTCATTAGAATAAAAAGTGATGGAAAAGTTGAACCACAAAATGGTACCAATAAAAAATACTTTGCCCTGCAAAAATAAGCCCTTATACAGGTCCAACAAAGGGAAAGTTAATGGTCATGGAGAATTGTGCTGCAATATATATGTATATATATGATTGTATATGTGTGTGTGTGTGTATGTATATGTGTGTGTGTGTATGTGTATATATATATATATATATATATATATATATACACATTGTAAGACTCCACCCACATTTTGGCCACCATCTTGGTTCAGCCTGGGGGTTTCTTCGCTCCGGGATCGCCGCTTTTCGTAAGACGGATGATGGCACTCCAACACAGGCTACAGTTGAATCTGGCCTTGAGCCAGTTTTATTGAGGCACAGTATTCACATACATAAAACAAAACAAAATCCTCGGCCGTCTGGCCACTAACTACACAATATACAGACAGAGTGTCCCTCTCTAACACGTGAGCTGGACCTAGTGTTCAAACCCACAATAAACTCTGTCAACTTCTGCCAGTCTCCCACTGGGTTCTTCCAAGCCTCTGGGGGGCCAGAGCCTCTCTCCAGCTCCTTTGCTACACACCACTGCAGGTAGCAGAACACGCCCCCCTGATTACCTGGAGCAGCAGGCTTTTGTAGGCCTCCAAGGCCATGCCAAAAACATGTGCTGGAACATGGGAACATGGGTACGTGGGAACATGGGGAGTAGACACCCACCCGACACATTGTCTACTCCCAATAAGAGCCGACCCCAAGAACGGCTGAAAAGCCAAACTAACCATATACCTTTGCCAACCACTTAGTGTGGCTGACAATACATCTGACCGGCTCCTATTCCACCAAGGCCACATATCCTTGGTGGCATGTCGCATATACCAATCGGGTATATCTCCACCTAGTGGCAGAAACAGGCAACTACATGTAGCCGGTCCGCCACTATATATATATATATATATATATATATGTGTGTGTTTGTGTGTGTGTGTATATATATATGTGTATATGTGTAAGGGATAATCTAGTGAGTAGCAGGTTGAAAGAAGAACGAAAGGATTGGTTAAAGAATTTTGTACCAAAAGTAAATATAAATGTGGAAATTGTTATCTTATGAAGGGAAAGGGCGAAAACATCAATTTTGGATTTTCCCAAATTTGGTAAGGAATTTTTTCATTTTTGTAAATCAAATTTGTGGTATATGCAATGTGTTTTGTTCGATCGCTTTTAATAGAAAAAATTAGCCCATGATAAGGATTAAAAAACTTTTAATATTCAGTTAAAACGGGAAAAAGGGGAACCTCGTTTTATTAATCTTAAAAAAAGAAGTGCATAAAGGAGCCCTTTCAGTAAAAAGGTTTGCGGATTGAAAGGGTTAAAGAGTGGGGAGCGAAATAGACAGACTGCGAATTTACTACGAACGAATAAGAGGGATTTTAAAAGCAAAAGCTTAGGCCATTTTTTGAATGAAAAAAATGACTCTGGGATTTTTGTGAAAATAAGTTGTTTTTAATTAGGATGTGTTTTTATGTAAATCCCCACTTTGGATTTTTGGGGGGAGATTTAAAATAGCGGAAGCCGCTCTCTTACCCGTCATACTTAGAAAGCTTTTCAGTTTAGACGCGAAACGTCGTTGGAATGAAACCCGACCGGGTAAGTTTTTACCCCAATAAAGACTGAAGGAAAAAGTTTGGGTGAGTGCCGCCCGTTACATTTTATTTATGAAATTGTATAGTTGGTATGTATATTATGTGTGTATGTATATTTATTAATTTTATATATAATTATATATATATTATTATATAATATATATATGTGTGTGTGTATGATATATATTTTATATATATTGTGTGTGTGTGTTTTTGGTGTAACAAAGTAGTAAACTGTAATTTTCCCATATTTCTAACTGTCAGGGGGGCCCCGCGACCCGCCCGGGTCGGGGGCACACCCGGGTCCCCGCACGGCGGCCCCGCCCCCGCATGTGGTGGTGGGCGGTCACCCGGCCCCGGCCTGCCCTTACTTACCCGGCCGCCTCCTGTTGCGGCCCAGCCTCCCGGTGCGCGCGTCCCCAATATCGGGGGCCCCCGGGCCCGCCGGCGCCGGCACTGCGGATTAAAGGGCCGTGCACCAGTAATTGGCATTGCCGGCACTCCCCTTTATTTAAGCCCCCCCTTTGGGGCTGTTCCCGGATTTTATTGCCATTTCAGCCTTAGAAAAAGCTTACAAGCTTGTTCGATTCCGTGACCGTCCCTTAGCTTCGTTCCTCGACAGCATCTTGGCCTCCCCGCCCTATCCCTTCCGACCACGAACCATTGCCCCCTGCCTGCCCTTCGCCTGCCCCCGATACGAGCCTCCCTGCGATTCTGCCCCCAGGGATCCTTGGCTGACCGAAGAAGTCATCGGGGAAACGCCCTGTTAGACCCCCAGCAGAAGTCCACCCCCCCTTTTGCAGCGGTTTGGGAAAATCGGGACGTACTTAGTTCCGTTTCCGGGCGGGGTTCACCATCGCTTGCGGTGGTCCTGTGGACCCACCCCCTAGTGGGATGACTAAGATCCGGAGGGTCCCCCCAAGGTGCCTGGTCGACGCTGATCAGCCATTGTGGCTCAGCAGCCCAAACAGCCCCCTCAGCAAGCCCAGCAACTCAGCCATCTTCCCATGATGCAGAGCCCCGGGCACTCAGCAGAGAAACCCCGCCCCCCGGGGGGGGGGCTCCCCTGCCCCCCGGTTGGCTCCACCGGGGGTCCATGCTCCGTCCCCCATCCCCCCCCCAAATTGAGGGGACTCCAACCCCGCAGGGGCTTTATCCCCCAATGCCCTGAATATTGAGTTAAGGGGAACCAATTTCCTACAAAGGGTCTAGGTGGCGTTGTGCTACCTTCTCTCCGGAAAGCCGGTGGGCCCCCCCTTGGGGAGGGGACGACCCGGTACAGTAAGGGCTTTTTCCTCACCGATTTCGGAGCTTTTTCGGGGAAACCCGTCCCGGGTTTCGTCGCGACCCCGCCTTGCTAAACTCCCCAAAGGGGATCATCTGTGGGCGATTATGCCGTCTTTTCCGCATTTTGGCTTCAGATTTTGTAATTGAAGCGGCTTTGACTCCACCTTCAAAGGGGCCTCTCCACGATAAAGGAGCTTATCCCCCGGGGTCCCCCTTTTCCCCCTTGAGTGACCTTATTCCCTGGCCATGGGTTGACATCTTTTCCGAACCCCAGGGGAACCCCGGGGGAAGGGAAGAAGCTAGACCCGTGTTTCCTTGTCGGGCCCCATTTTTCAAAGGCCCCCTCATTTCCCCCGCCCCCTGCCCCGAAGGGGCCCGGGAGGTGGATGGGGCCCCCTTTAAAAGAGCTAACCAGAAGACTGAGGAGAATCGTTGCCTGACTGGGCAGTAGACCTTTTTCCGCAGACCCGTCCACTGGCCCTCCGTCGGGAAACGGGCGCCCTAGGGTAGTAGGAGGTTCCTAGGGAGAGAAAGCCTCTCCTCCCCTGACCATCCCCGTGATCGTCCACGGGGCCTGGTGCCCAGTTTCAGGCTACTGCTTTCCTAAATCGGGGTCTCCCGGAAATTTTTTGGGACATGCCCGGGTTTCCCCACAAAACCCTCCTTGATCTGCCTGGAGAAGCCCTACTCATCTCCTCGGTCCATGGAGAGATTTTCAAGGGTCCAATTTTTGTTCCCAAATGAGCCCCTGGCCCCACAAGTAGGTGTGTGCCTAAGGGAAATTGCGTTTTATATACCCCCTTCCTCCCCGCCCATTCTCTGGGTTCCGGCTGCAACGCCCCCTCCGTGCCCCTTTTGGCAGAGGGCGAAGTCCTGGTTTTGGGTTTGGGGGGTGCATCCCCCCGCGTTTGGTGGCACTCGCCCCCGGTGCTTATCGCTTTTTTGGGGTCGTCGAAGCCCCACGGGCTTCCGCACCCTACCCCAAGCTTCGAGATGTCTTCTCCCAGAAGCAAGCTGAGAGTTGGCCCCCTCGCCCATGGTCCCATTGATTTTGCCCGGGAGCCCCCCCAGTGGGAGGGTTTTCCCCTGTCGGTCCTAACCGTGGGTATGTTACTATATCAAAGAAATCTCCCGAGGGGGGTTTATCCCCAATCCCCTCCCCCGGCGGTGGGGTTTTTCTTGTGGTAAAGGGGGAAACCTGCGTCCCTTTTTTATAGACTTATCGAGGCCTCAACAAGATCCCGGGAAAGAACCCCCTACCCCTGCCCTTTTTACGGACTTTTTGACGTCTACGAGGTGCCAAAGGGCTTTACAAAACTGGGGCCTGCGAGGGGTTATAACCCCATAGGAACGGGAGGGCCCAAAAAAACCCCCCCCCAAACCCCCGGGCAATTATACTTTTACCCTTCGGCTCTGAATCCCCCCGTTTAAAAATTCGAATGCAACTTCCGGGCCTCCCGTAAATGCTGGTTGTTATTTGACGACATTCTGGTTTTTTTCCCCCGACTAGATCCCATCAAGTCACGTGGCCCGGTCCCCAGACGTCAAGGGCCAACCCCCCCAAAGCCAAAATTAGAAGTGCCGTTTCATCAAGAAATACCCTTTTCCCGGCTACACTTTTGACAGGGCCAACGATGGACCCCCGAAGTTGTCTGCCGTCCTACAAATGGCCGGCCCCCTGGGGCTCCGGCCTCAAAATTTTTGGGGTTCGCCAATATTTCAGGCAAAATTTTACACATTTTTTCCCCCGCTGGTGTCCCCAAGTGGGTTTAACAAAAAGAAGCTAATCCTAAGCTCTGGCACCAGCGGCAGAGGAAAACCTTCTCTAAGTTAAAATGTGCCGAGCCTCTCGCCCGTGCTCTTCGGCCAGAACGAACAAACATTTTTTTGAGGCGCCCTCCCGGTGGGGGGGGGGGCCTACTCTCCCAGAAAGGGCCCCCAAAAAAAACCTCACTTGCGGGTTCTTTTCTAAAAGTTTTCCCTCTGTGAAAAAAAATATTATCGGCACCGGGAATTGCGGCCCTCAAGTGGCATGGAAGAAAAGGAGATTTTTTGGAAGGGGGCTCGTCATGTCAGCTCTATATGACCATAAAAACTGCTGTTCCCAGACTGCCAACGCTTAAATCCACGCCGGGTCGTTGTCTCTTTATTAAGTTTCATAGTTTTATAGTTTTTTAAGGCTAAAAAAAGACAATCGTCCCTTGTTCAGCCTGGTGTAAGGGGTTTTATCCAGAGAAGGCAAAAACCCCCAAAGAGGGAGAAGCCCTTGCCCCATTTTAGGGAAAAATTCCTTCCCCCTCCAAACTGGCAATCAGAAAAAACCCGGATCAATGACCCCTCTCCCGAATCCTAGTCACTATAATTGTTTTTTTATTACGCTCCCGAAATGCATCCAAACCCTTTTTTAATCGGGTTTTTGAATTACCGAAATCCTTGAGAGAATTCCCTGTCTCATTCTTACAGTAAAGAACCCTTTCTATGTTTTTTTTTTGTAGAAACTTTGTTCCCCAGACGTAAAGGGTGCCCCTTGTTTTAGATACAGCCCCCGTGATAATAAAAATTGGGAGAGATTTTATATTGACCCTTTGATGTATTTAAAAATATTTTTTATTCCCCCCAAGCCTTTTTTTCTTAAATAAATAACCCTTTTTTTGCCAAAATTTTTGTGTACGTAGTCACCCCAGCCTTTTATTATTTTTGTTGCCCGCTTTGTACCTGTTCAAGCTACAATGTCTTTCCTGTGCACTGTGCCCAAAAACTGTACCAATTTCCTGTGTGGTTAACCATGTTGTTAATGGAGTAATGTCCCTTTAAAAAAAGCATCATGTTTTAATGACCCCATGATCCATTGCTTTTGGGTGCTGCTGCCTGAATGGGGCTCAATTAATTTTCTGTCCCCAGGATTCCCCGTCCCTTTTCCATGTCCTTTTACCCCGTGTTTTTTCATTTAACAAGAATCAGTAATATTTCTCTTCCCCCTGTGCATAACTTGCCTTATCAGTGTTAAACCTATCTGCCCTTTCCCCGCCCCGGCCCCCAACTTATCCCGATCCCTTTTTTAATAAATATTATCCCCTATTGTGTGATTACTTTAAGAGTTAGTTGTTGAAAATCATTTCTTTCGTGTATTCCCCGTGTAAGACATTAAAAAAATGTTTTAAAAAGGTAGGGCCCCCAAAACTGACCCTTGTGGGACCCCATAGTAAAGGATCCTTGAGTTGTACGTTAATTACTACCCCTTTTTTTTCTATCGTGAGCCCGTTATTCCCACTTGCAACATTTTTTCCCCAGTCCCAAACATTCTTTTTATTTTCCAACCTTTTATGTGGCACCCTTCAAAGCTTTAGAAAAAAAGATATTTTTGACATCCGTGCCACCCCCATCCCTTTAGCACTGACTTCCCCATAGAAATGATGAATTAGTTGACAGGGGCCCATCCTTCATGAACCCGTCTGGAACGGGTTATAATTTTTTTTCAGTGAGATACTCCAGGTAGTCCTGAGAAAAAATTTTAAACATTTTACCACAACAGAGGTTAAATTACTGGCCTATAGTTTCCCGGGTCATTTTTGACCCCCCTTTTGGGTATTTGGGACCCCATTTCTATGCGTCCTTTTGGGCATACCCCCTTATTAGACAGTCCCTGAATTTTAAATAGGGGGCCCATTTATGAATCATTAACTTTTAGAAAAGTGGGGGTCTTTTTCCCGGGTTTTAAATTTTTTATTCATTTTCGCCCGCGGAACGAATGTCAAGGCCGAGCCTCTCCCCTGCTTCGGAGTGATGGGGACGAGTCCCCTACGGCACATTTTTCCCCCCAGAACGGCTATTTCCCCGGGCCCCACCCAAAAGTCTAAAGCAGCCTCCGGGAGACATATGTGTCCCCCTTTCGGAAAAAATATTGTCTGGGGTATTGCTGTATGGGGGGCACCCAAGGGGTGCAGAGTCCTGCTCTTCATCTTCCCATTTACGGGGCCGAGCCTAGCCCAGGATGTTCGTGAGTTCGTGGAGGCCTGCGCTTCCTGTGCCCGGAAAAAGTCTCCTCGTCTCAAACCGGCAGGTCTGCTCCTGCCTCTACCTATACCCAGCTGTCTTGGACCCATGTGGCCATGGATTTTATCACGGATCTCCCTCCTTCCGCTGACAACACCGTGATCTGGGTGGTTACAGACCGGTTTTCAAAGATGTCCCACTTTATTCCTCTGCCGGGCCTACCCTCAGCTCCTCACCTTGCCAGTCTATTTTTTCTACATATTTTTCGGCTGCATGGGCTCCCACGGCACATAGTGTCGGACCGTGGCGTTCAATTTGTCTCCAGATTCTGGCGCTCCCTCTGTAACCAACTACAAATGAAACTGGATTTTTCTTCAGCCTACCACCCCAGTCCAATGGGCAGGTAGAGAGAGTAAACCAGACCCTAGGTTGCAACCTGCGCCCTTTTTGTCTCCGCGCCCCAGGATGATTGGTCCAGTTGTTGCCCTGGGCCGAGTTTTTATAAACCATTGGACTCGGAGTCTGCTGGTGCTGCTCCTTTCTTTGTCTACGGGCGACATCCCCGCCCCACCCTCCCCCTTTCTGTGCCCTCGGAGGTCCCTGCTGTGGAAGAACTGGTCCAGGACCTGACTGATATCTGGAAACAGACTCACCATTCGCTACTCCAGGCCTCCGCCCGCACCAAGGTTCAAGCCGACAAAAAGCGAAGACCTCCGCCAACCTTCTCCCCAGGTGACAAGGTGTGGTTGTCGGCTAAATATATACGTTTCAAGGTTCCCAGCTATAAGCGGGGGCCCCGGTTCCTGGGTCCAGTCGAGGTGCTCAACCCGCATTAACCAGTAGCATACAAGCTCCGCCTTCCCCCCACTATGAGGGTCCCAAACTCCTTCCATGTCTCCCTGCTAAAACCGGTCATCCGTAATCGCTTCGCTCGGGTACTTGCTCCTCCCACTCCTGAGGACGATACAACCGATGTCTTTACGGTAAAGGAGATTCTGGATATGAAGACGGTCAGAGGGAAGCGTTTTTTTTCTCATTGACTGTAAGGGGTTCGGGCCCAAGGAGAGGTCCTGGGAGCCAGAGAGCAATATTCTGGATCGTGACCCTAATTCAAAAGGTTCCTCCAGGCCAGAAGGAGGGAGAGGCCGAAGGGGGGGGGGGGGGGGTACTGTCACGGGTGGGCCCGCGACCCCCGTCCCGGGTTTAAACCGTGGTCGCCGCACGAGCGGGACCGCCGCCCGCCTGTCGGGCGGTGGCCGCGCTCACCCGGCCGGCCAGGCTCCTCTCTCCTTACCCGGCCGCGCTCCTGTTGCGGTCTCAGCCACCCGGTGCGCGCGTGCCCGATATCTAAGGCGCGCGCGCCGGCACTGCGAGATTTAAAGGGCCAGTGCATCGGTAATTGGCTATTGCCGGTCACTGCCCTTTTTTAAGCCGGCCCCTTCCTGGGGCTGTTGCTGGATCTTTAGTGCCATTTCTGCTTATAGAGAAAGCGTTACAAGCCTTGTTCTGACTTCCCGTGTACCATACCATTAGCTTCCGTTCCTCGACCACGCATCTTGCCGCCTGTCCTGACCTAGTGCCTGTCCACGACCACGAACCTGTGCCGCCTGCCCTGACTTCTGCCCGTCCCCGATCTACGAGCCTGCCTGACGATTCTGCACCACGCTATACTTGGCTGCCACCGCAAGCAAATCAGTTTAGGGGTAACGACCTGGTAGACTCCCGCCGCAGCAAGTCCATCCCGCTTTGCGGCGGGCTCTGGTGAAAACCGGGACCTACTTAGATTCCGTTTCCTGGCGTGGCTTACACCATCGCTTGCGGTGGTCCTGTGGATCCACCTCCTACACCCGGGATGTGACACTAACAATATAAATTTGATGCCTCCGAAATTGTACAGACCCATAAAATGAGTTATGTCATGTATACCACAGAATGAACTCTCTAAAAACCAAATCCATAAAACAATGGTGCAGTTGTATTTCTTACACCTACTTTAAAAAGAGTTTTTAGTTGGTGTTTTAATATATTATATGAAATGGCACAATTAAAAAAAACAAAAAACTTGTCCTAAAGAAAACAAGCACTCGCACAGCTACAACATGTAGGGAACACTAAATGAAGACATTTTCCAAATATATTGCTTTGTTCAATTTTTTAAAAAAATTTTTTGTTGTGGAGCTACAAATGATTTGATCACATTTTGAGGGTTTCTCTAGTTACCGACGTCTTCGTTTGTTCTCCACTGCTGTTTATCTCATCTGATAGCAAGGAGTGAAGTCATCACACAGGCGTGAGAGCTTATATATATATATATATATATGTGTGTGTATGTATGTATGTATGTATGTATTATATTTTATATATTATATTTTATATATATATATATATATATATATATATATATATATATATATATATAAAACAGAACAGTTTGAACATGAACATTCTTTGGTCGTACTCCATGCAGCGAACACGTGGAAATGTACCATTGCGGTCAATGTGGAAGGCTCAAAACCTCAGGTGATATGCACTCTAACAATGCATTTGTATCTGTGGCTTTTAAGAATAAATGGGAGTCATTTCTGACTGTAAACCATGAGTAAACCAAATCTGAAAAATAGCCTCAAATTCACATGCAACAAGCAATTGAAAAACTTAATGAAAACACGGCGTACAAAGATTTTTACAATGTCAGAATCTGACGAGTAAATTGTACTCATCGTGTGAACGTCCCCTAAAGAAAAAGAGAGCTCCTGCTGATTTCCACTTTAGGAGTAGCAGAAACTATATTTTAATCATTGTTAATGCTCCACAAATGTTAACTTACCAAAATATAATTTTCTAACTTGAGCCACATGAACTAAAAGAACTACTGCAACCCCATATGCATAAATTTTGAGGCGTGCAAAGTTTTACTCTCATTGACTTCATTGTGATAACATAGAGATCTAGAAACTGCCCATAGAAAATGTAATTGCTGTTTACCAAAATTTAAGGTACTATACAGACCTTTTTCTGTAGTGTAATCAGGTTTCCTGCTCTATCCATTCAGTCGTGTTCAACCCTTGGTTACTCTGTAGGCTAGTCCTCGCCATGCTTCCCTGTTATCCGCAGCTTCTATCAGTTGCTTGATGTTCATTCCGGCGTCATTCTCGATGATATCCAACCAACGAGCCAATGGATTCCATTGTTTCCTTTGACCATTACTATCCCGAGTAGCATCTCCTTTTTTAGTGAATTCCCCCTCATCACAAAGCCAGAATAGATCAGTTTATGTCTGGTGATCCTGCCTTCCAGGGAAAATTCTGGGTTCATATAATGACCAACATCTTTGTTGGTGAACCTAGCTGTCCATGGGATTCCTAGAAGTCTTCTTCAGCACCATGACTGAAAAGCATCCATTTTTCTCCTGTCTGCTTTCATGTAATCAGGTTCTATCAATATGACACACAATGCTTTGATATTACCTATGTATAAAAGGGTAGGCTCAGTCTTGCTGCGATTCATTACACTAGATTATTCTTGGCATTAGAAAAACATCCAGAACAAAAGTGAAGCTACTTTATACTGACTGTAATAAATACATCTATAGCACATGTAGTTAAAGGGAACCTGTCACCTAGATTATGCCCCCCTTGCTGAGGGCAGCACAAGCCAGTGTCAGACCTGCTGTTCCCAGCGCTGTGTCCCTTATTCTGTAAAATGCTGTAGTTTTAGAGCATTTACCCCTCAAATCTTATTGATGAGTAGGTGTTAGCTCCGCCCACCAAAGGCTAGCCAAGCCCACCTGACAGTTATTCACATGTTTCTACCTATTCAAAGTAATAAGTTTATCAGTTGAGGTGGGCGGGGCTAGCCTCAGGTGGGCGGGGTTTAAAAAAAACTGACTCTGAATGACTCTTCGAATGACTGTTCTGGCTGAAAACTGCAGATTCCTTAGATATGCTGGTCCATCTGGATATTATTTCTGTTGAGATGTTTGCATTACGAGCGTGTAAGCAGGTTCTTCACCTTTGGGTGATAGATTTCAGTAAAGATAGATGTGACAGGCAACAGAGAAAAGGTTTATGGATCCAAGCAAGAGCACCAATATGGAATGCAAGATTATCATGATAAAGAAAGGAGTTAAAGGGGTTTTGCCAGGACGTGCTAATGTAAACAAGCCATGCTAAGCTAAGAGAGAGACACAGCCAGAGCACAGAGCAGTGCATAAGGGAGGTGTTGAAATGTTCACTCAAATAATCAAACTACAACGAGTGAATTCTGTATACAAAAGACAACACCTTTTCTCCACAGCAGCTTGAAAGCTTCTTCATGTTCCCTGTCATCAGATAAAGCAGGGATCTACTCAGATAATCACACTACAACTAGTGGATTCTGTACACAAAGACAACATATTTCTACCCGGTGCCTTGAAAGCTTCTTCAGCTCCCTCTCATCAGATACGAAGTGTGCTCTGCGCAAGCCCGGCCAGCAGCTCGTCAGGTCGTATCTAATAGAAGCTTTTAAGTAACTAAGGGCAGGTAAGGAAGGCTATAGCTCTCTCAGACTGCAATTTTTGTAATCACATATATTTAGAAAAGTGATTAAATACCCATTTCGGAGGATCCCACGTCAACATCGTGGCAAAACCCCTTTAAGAAACATCATGGACTCGTTGGACAGCGAGAAGACAACTTCAATAAAGAGCTAACTGAAGTTAGTTCCCAATCACACAATTGGTGCCACGGACCCAGTTTGGGCAGTTGTGATGTTAACAACTGAATGGCGGTTGGCAGATAAGAGCGTCAACTGGATGTGACTGAGAAAACGTTTTCTGATCCACGGCAAAGCACTGATATGGAAGAAGAGATCATCATGAGGGAAGAAACTAAGAAGCATCTTGGACTCGTTAGACACGCCATCTTTAATCAAGTACAATAGGAGCAGTAAGATATCACCAAGCTTAGTAAAGTCCATCCATCCAGGGACTGATCAGATGAAGGCAGACAATGTGAGGGGGAAGAGGCACATCTTGGATTTTGCACTAGAAAGACAGAAACCACCACTCTAGATGAAGAAGAGACTGCAGTGAGCAGGATTTATTGCTTTAAAAACGGGTTGCTCCTCACGAGAATAAGTTAAAGGGGTTGTCTCGCTACAAAGATTAGCTTTTAACATAACATGTTGGGATCACTAAATGAAGACGTTTTCCAAATATATTGTGTTGCTAATTTTTTTGTTAAGGAGCTACAAGTGATTTTATCACCTTCTGTGCTATCTCTGGTTGCACAAGTAACCGAACTGTGTACTTCTTCCCCCCGACCCTCCTGCAGTGTGTTCTATCTGATAGCAGGGAGTGACACCATCACACAGGGCGTAGCAGCGGCAGCACAGAACTCCAGACAGTGTGAGCTTGCTTGTTATCTGATCTTTCAGACAAAAGACAGTAATTACTCTACTGTTTACATTAGCTCGGAAGCTTCACTGGTCCTGACAGCATGAGCTTTATCTAATTAGCAGAGGTCTGAATACACGGAGCAAAGCAGCATTATTTCATTCATGAATCCTATGAAACTTTGAGATGAGACAACCCCTTTAAAGGCCGAGTTCACGTCTATAATTGTGCAGATACTGCACATGAATATCTGAATACCATCAAAAGATAGTTAAAACTTATTCCCGCGTTATACTTACATCCTTAATAAAAAAAAAACAGTTTCCTTTTGAATTTCTATTTGATATTATTCACACATATGCTGAGGACATATAACCGATAATAAATGTGAACAGACCCTACAACAGCATCAGCAACGTTGTATGAACAAAATAATACAGCATTTTACTTTGGATAATGTAAAATAGTAAAAACAAATTAAATTTTTTTTTCTCTATACGATTTATAGATAAAGCATGGAAAATGTGAGATGCACCGTTTTCTGTCTAGTTGTCTCCTCTCATTTCAAGTCTTAAATATTCATTGTGGTTTGAAGGAAATTTGGAGTCCCTACAATTGCTTCCTTGCAGAGATGTTCCTGATGCCATTGCTGCCTGTGAGCTTAAACGGAACATGAAAGCCATAGAGCTTAATGAAGTTTGCACATTGTTTATGCTGCAGAGACTCTGTAGACATTTTCTATATCTAAAAGTCCTGCTGTTCGTACTTTGCGGCCATATTCAAAGATCCACCTTATTTTAGACAAATGTGCTGTAGAAATGTAATCTTTGTTTCCTCACGCAAACATGTATAACTGGTGAAGGTCTTCAATGGTATTATGATTTGTTATTGTGCACCTTAATTCAACTTTTTGGTTTTAAACTAAACTACTGTGAATCAAAAAAAAGTACTTCTCCCGTATAAAACAAGTCCTCATACAACCACATAATTGAACATAACTGAAATTTTTTAAAAAAAGTTATGAATATTGAAATGCGGGGGAGGCGAAAACTTAAAAAAAAAAACAAAAAAAAAACCACAGATCAGCTCTGCAGTGACTGCAGAAAGTATATTTCCCCTGTAACTGGGACTGATATATCAGCCCCAGTTACATGGAAAAATTATTTTAAAAAAGTGACTTATGTGAGAGAAGTACAATATGAATAAAACACAAGAATAAAATATGCAAAAAAAAAAAATCCCAACAAACAACAACAACGCAGCCCAAACTGCAACATTAGCCAACTTGACATCATTTATGAACGTCTCACGGAAAAGTGACAGAATTACAAAACTTATTTTAGCACCACTTTTGCTGTTTAACAAAACATAATAAGGTGAAACTGTCAATTTTACATTAGATTTATTTTGTTAAATCATTTAAAGGGGTTGTCTCATCTCGATGTTTCATTGGATGCATGAATGAAATAATGCTGCTTTGCTCTGTCACTTCCTGGTCAAGCTGTCTGTAATTAGCATATGAGCTCCGTGTATTCAGACTTCTCTGTTTTAGTCTAGATTAAATAAATTACCTTCTCTGAGGTCAGGAGAAGCTTCTGAGCTAATGTAAACAGTAATTAGTCTTTTGTCTGAAAGATCAGATAACACACAAGCTTTCACACTGCCACAACCTGTGTGATGACATCACTCCCTGCTATCAGATAGAACAAACAGCAGAGGATAAGGAGTACACAGGTCGGTCACTTGGGAAACCTGAGAGCCCTCAGAAGGTGATAAAATCATTTGTAGCTCCTTAACAAAAAAAGATGAACGCAATATATAAGGAAAAAGTATAAGTATATTGATCCCTACATTTTGAAAGCTAATCTTTGTAGTGAGACAACCACTTTAAGGGAAAATGGTAAACATATCTCGGGAGGGGTGGAAACAGTAAAATAACCAAGTGTGATTAAGTGTTTTAGCATGGTTAAAAAAAAAAGAGGCATGGTCAATTAGCCATAGGTCACGAAGTTTGCAAAAGTCATATGATCAGTTTTATATCTTAATTTACAGTCAAAATATTTCTGCTGTTTTTTATGAATAAGAGCAACAGAGCAATATAAAAAGTCATTAGTCATGTAAATCTAATTCAATGAAAACATTTTTTACACAGGAACAAGACCTTGGACTGAATTATCAGATGTTTCCTTATATAATGTTATGAGCAATACTATCCTCAAGGTGGTAAAGAAGGAGCTGTCAGCAGAATGTAGGCTGCTACTGTAGAGAGTATCCGCTCATCAAAAAATAATGACTTGGATGAATCAAAAGTCCTCCAAACTCTTACTATACCTTCTGACCGCAGCTAAATGTTTGATAGCCAAACAATGGAAAAGTCAGAGTCCTGCCTCCATCACGAACCTTCATCTTAGGATAAAAGATATTAAAGAAATGGAAAATCTTACAGCTTTGTTAAATGTCAAACTGCATCAGTTTAGCAGTATATGGAAGGTGTGGGACACGTTTGCTATAACTAATAACATATAGGTTTATTCTCTTTCTAGTACTAGCATGTATGCGTAATTAATGTTAGGAAGATATTTTGACCCTTGTCCATTCCCCTTCCTTGCATGTTTCTTGTCTAGGCCTATTTTTTTGTAAGGTCTTTAATGTCTGTACTGACTCATATGTGTAGGTAGTAGGAATTCTAGTAAATCTGTAGTTCTGAGTTTCAATTGTTCAAAATCTAAAGCTATATACAGAATGTATCACCTTCAACTCAAATCCATTTATCTCTAAATATTAAATAATATTTTTCTTGGAAATATGTATTGAATGTACAGGTGTTTGTACTTTACTCTTCTTGTTAATAAAAAATACAGTTTAAAAAAAAAAAAAAAACTTGTCCCTGTAGTTCATTAAACTATGTCCACACAACAGATTTTAACGTGGAATTCGATGTGGATTCTGCATCAGATTCCATGTCAAAATCCAGAACCATTCATTAGAATGAGCAGTCCGTGCATGGTGAACTGTATTTTTTACACCCCAGATTTCTAACCTTTGGTGAAGACAAAAAGCATTCTTTAACCCTTTAAGGTCTAAGTCTGTTTTGGACTTAAAGGGGTTTTGCCAGGATGTGCCTTATCTGTTAAGAAGCAAATGTAAACAAAGCCATGCTGAGCTGAGAGAGACACTGTCAGAGCACAGAGCCATGCATAAGGGATCGTGTGAAATGTTCACTCAAATAATCAAACTACAACTAGTGGATTCTGTATACAAAAGACAACACCTTTTCTCCACAGCAGCTTGAAAGCTTCTTCCTGTTCTCCGTCATCAGATAAAGCAGGGATCTACTCATATAATCACACTACAACTAGTGGATTCTGTATACAAAAGACAACATATTTCTACCCGGTGCCTTGAAAGCTTCTTCAGCTCCCTTTCATCAGATAAGAAGTGTTCTCTGCAAGCCCAGCCAGCAGCTCTTGTCAGGTCATATCTAATAGAAGCTTTTAAGTAACTAAGGGCAGGTAAGGCAGCCTGTAGCTCTCTCAGGCTGCAATATTTTTAATCACATATATTTAGAAAAGTGATTAAATACCGATTTTGGAGGATCCCACATCAACATTACATCATGGCAAAACCCCTTTAAGGACCAAGCCCTTTTTTTCAAATCTGAGATGTGCCACTTTATCTGTGAATAACTTTTCAATAATTTTACCTATCCGTGTGACTCAGATTGTTTTCTCGTGACACATTGTGCTTTAGGTTAGCAATTAATTTTGGTCGATAAAATCCTTGTTTAGGTGTTGTGAAAATTTGGAAAAATTTGCCATTTTCAAAGTTTCAAAATTTCTGTGTGCAAGACACATAGTCACACCAAACAAAGTAGTAAATAATGAACATCTACCATATGTCTACTTTGTGTTGGCATGATTTTTTTTTAAATCCTTTTATTTTTTAAGACATTTGGGGGCTTTGAAATTTAGTAGCAAATTTTAACATTTTCAAGAAAATTTGCAGAACAGATTATTTTGAGAACCAGGCCAATTTTGACGTGTTTTTGAGGGACTTGTATGTTAGAAACCTCCACAAATGACTCAATTTCAGAAACTACACCCCTTAGGGTAGTCAAAACAGCATTTAGGAAGTTTATTAAGCCTCTAGGTATTTTGCAGAAATTAATGAAGGTGAAATTTCAAAATTTCAAATTTTTAGCAGATTTTCAATTTTTGTTCATTATTCACTGGAACCCAGTAGATTTTACCAAGAAAATGCAACTCAATAATGATTCTCCTTATTATGCCGTTTTTAGAAATATCCCACTTGTGGCCCATATGCGCTTTTTGACTCTTCCACAGGCCTCAGAATTGAAGGACCACCTTCTTGTTTTTAGGGCATTATTTGTTTTAGAATATTTTTCTGCACCATTTCAGGTTTTCTAACACACTTTCTTACTAAAACTTAATAAAGTCCTCTAAAGAGACCTAATTTTGGAAACTAAACTCCTCATGGAATACATCTTGGGGTGTAGTGAGTATACTAGCCCCACAAGTGTTTCACAGATGTTTTTAGCATTGAGCCATGAAAAAGTTTTTTGTATTTATTTATTCTTTTATATTTTTTTATAAAAGCCCTCTCACTTCAAATGATTTGTATGCTACAATCACTCTTAACCAACGTGCTAAATAACTGAATTTTTTTGTATTTTTAGACATTTTTGGGATTTTTTTTTAATTCTTTTTGTATTTTATGAAACGTCACCAACAAACTTTTAATTGTAAGCTATTGTCCTTTCAACATATGATGTAAGTGGATTTTTGTTTGTCCCTAGGTATATGTAACAGAAAAAAAAGGATAACTTGAATACTTGACAGAGGAGAAGGGGTTAACCCTTTGGCCGTGTTCACACGGCTTATTTCCGACGGATTTGTGCGCCGTATTGAGCGCACAAATCCGCCGTGAATAAGGGGCGGGACGGGGGCGGGGCCGGAGCGCGGCTGGGGGCGCCGCTCCGGCCCCATAGACAATAATGTGCATGTCACTTTCTCCCCGCGGCGGTTCCCGAGCGGGGGAGGAGCGACGGATTCCACTGTTCTCAATGAGAGCAGTGGATTACCGTAATTGCTGCGCGGATTGGCGCCGTACTGAAGCGCAAATCGGCGCGCAGTACGGCGCCAATCCGCGGCAGAATAAGCCGTGTGAACGGGGCCTTTATTGTGGTAGTGATGGGCAGTGACAGATGTGGGAACAGAAGTTACAAACTGTCTTTTCAACTGATCAGACAGCTATAATAATATGAGTGAGGGGAACAGGGATTTGGCAATGAAAGGGTTAATTTTGTGGGTTTTTTTTATGAGCCAGTGATGATCACTGGCAGAAAACTGGAACTTGAAAGTGGCAAACTGTCTGATCTATTCAGCTGATCAGACAGCTGCCACAAATAGATCACAGGGCAGTGAAGTGATTAGGCAGTGGAGGGGTTAATAAAGTATTTCAGGCTGTGACAGCCCAGATCGGACACTAGGACACAGCACAGTAATCCGAGCTCCTCGATTAGCACGGAGCTGTCATCCTGTCTCTGCACAGGGAGACAGAAAGCCTCCATGACGTTCCTGCACGTCATGGTGCCTTAAAGAGAACCTGTCACATAGTTTTTGCCCCCCTTGCTGAGGACAGAACAAGCTAGTGTCAGATCTGCTGTTTCCAGCGCTGTGTTCCTTATTCTGTAAGATGCTGTAGTTTTCGTGTATTTAATGCTCAAATCTGCAGTTTTCAGCCAGAAGAGTAATTCGAAGAGTCCTTCAGTGTCAGTTTTTTTAAAACCCCGCCCATTGGAGGCTAGCCCCGCCCACCTCAACTGATAAACCTATTACTTTGAATAGGTAGACACATGTGAATAACTGCCAGGTGGGCGGGGCTAGCCTTTGGTGGGCGGGGCTAACACCTGCTCATGAATAAGATTTAAGGGGTAAATGCTCTAAAACTGCTGCATCTTACAGAATAAGGGGCACAGCGCTAGAAACAGCAGGTCTGACACTAGCTTATGCTGCCCTCAGCAAGGGGGGCATAACCTATGTGACAGGTTCTCTTTAACAGGCACTGCACCATGACGTACAGGAACGTCAAGGTGCGTTAAAGGGTTAAAGAAGCTCCTTCTCAGATTCCACATCGGACAAGCAGGAGGTCGATTAGCCTCATTGAAATTGGACTACATCGCATTTAAATCAGAAGTGAAAAATGCTTCTGCAAAGTTAAAATCGGAGGTAGAAACACGAGGTAGCGCCCAGGATCTCCCGCTGCATTTTTCCTTTTGGGGGAAAAAGCCGACATATGAACACAGCCTTGGAGGAATACAGGTTTTTATAAAGATAATTGCCTGTTGCAGTGATTTTACACAACATTATAATAAGTTTCCTAATTTCATATTATTATTATTTTTTTTTTAAACAGTGGCCAAAAACAAGACAGAATTTATATTTCTAAGGGATTTTTTTAGACCTCGATTGCCTGCACCTTTATGAGATTATTTATGAGATTATTTCATGGAAAACTTATTCAATTAAAAGAAAAATAAGCCGTGGAAATGATGTATAGCAACTACACAAATGCAAAGATTTCCATTAATCATCATCTCGTCATTTTTTTTTACTGTTAGGAGGACCTAGCAGTGTTCATCCAACTGGCTACCATCACACAGAGATTGCTATTCCATGATGTGCTTGGCCAGGAAAGCTACAGGAAGATTGTTCTGGCAGCAGACACCACCGACTGCAAGCAATGTGCTATTAAGATTATTAGCAAGAGAGCTCAGCTAGCTAAAAAGCTAGAAGACTGATGGAGGAGCACCGAGTCTAACATCTGGCACCTTCGAGCCCTTTTCTTGTCAATGCAGACTTTGCACTCTCGAACAAGGTACAACTGTTAAAGGGGTTTTGTCACGATCTCATTTCATCCCTCCTGCATCCAGCTCTTCAGCTCTGTGTGCTCCAAAGGGGGCGTGTGTGATTTGTTTGAATTACAGATCATGTGACCCAGCAGGATGACATCACCAGGCCTTTCCTCTCTCTAGTTAAAGAAAGGTCTGTTTACATAAAGCATTATGAGTAGCTGAGAGGTAAAGTTTTTGCCTCCTGGCACAAGGGCCTTGGTTCAAATTCCTGCAGGAACCAAACCTGTATTTTTTTTCTCTCTTTATCAATGCACATACCTCATCGAGGTTTCATTTTTATTTATTTGCACTGTTTGACTAATTACTAAGGAGTACAGAGGACAGGAGTAGAGTGACAGCACCTGGGGTTTGAACACTCAGTAGCTGCCTGAGAGGAGAAGTGATGTCTGAGCATGTGCGACCAGGACTGAGGAGCTTTCAGCCCTGGTCGTATCCCCTGAAGACGAGCTGTAAACAATGGATCACTAAAGGAGCAGCTAAAACAAAAACGGTGCAGAATTTTTAATAATAATGAATGGTGAAAATGTTTGTTATTTCATTTGCAAGCTTCCCACTTCAATTTTACTTTGTGGCAAAACCCCTTTAACATGAGTCACCAAACTATGTAAATTGTATCAGTCATGAGATTTGAGAGGTTAAGGTGTAGCTGTAGAGAGCACTTCTAATAACCCTACAAGGTCTTCACATTAGACCCCACACAGCTTCTCACTAAATTGGCTTCGGTAACGAAGGAAAATCCACATGCTGGCTATACCTTCTAAAGAGGATTTGACATTGACTAAATGTTAGGAAAAAAAGGGGAGAAAACAACACTGAATTTCAAGGCAGATTTCTGTCTCCTTTACCCTACAATGGGCAGCGGCATGGAAAATGCCTCAAAAAAAATTTCAACAAGTGCTGAAAACATGCAAAAGCAGCATTGTTAGACTACAATCCATGGAAATCCAAGGAAGCGGAGCAGTTTTACAGTCGTTTTTGATGCTTTGCTTTTTTTTTTTTTTTGTGGGGGGGGCATTAAACACAGAATCCAATCCCAAAAAACAATGTGAATATACCCTCCATTAAGTTACTTAAAAGTGTTGTCCAGTTCCTATGGATTGTCTTTAGAACAGGGATGTCACTGCTGCAGCTGCGGATTGGCTGCAGCGGTGACGTGTCTCTGCTTACATCACCATGCGGGATTGCTCACATCTGACCAGCAGGGCTGCGGAGATCGATTAAAATGGAACGACTCCTAAAGAGCAAAAGTAGTTGCACAGAAAATGCATCCAAACACGCACCACACTTTGAGTGCGTGTTTGGATGCGTTTTACACAGTGTTTTTCAATCCGCTTTTCGGACTGAAAAACGCAGTGTGAACATTGTGAACAGTGAACATTGTGAACAGTGAACATTGTGAACACAAAGTCAGTGTGCTGCGGCTATCAGCTACTTATAACATAGATAAATCATTAGATCAGTCACCTTCATGTAATTTAGTGCAGCGGTCCCCAACCTTTTTTCTACCAGGGACCGGTTTGATGCACGACAATTTTTCCACGGCCCAGTGGGGGGGGGGGGGGGGGGGGTATTGGTTTGTGTGGTTAATAGGGGCGGGGTTTTTGAGGGGGTTGGATGTTTAGAATCACACACACACACAAAAAAAAAACCAATAAAGTGTATACTGTGTCATTTAGGGGTATAGTATGGGGTAACCCGTATTTTATAACTGGAGACTGATTGTCAGCTCTGTGGGTCACTATTATATTAATAATGCTGACCCACAGAGCTGATAATCAGTCTGCAATAATATTGCTCAGCTCTGTGGGTCAGCATTATACATGTATATAATATACATATGTAATCAGCTCTGTCATTATAGAGATATATGCCCCCTGTAATAAATAAATATAGCCCCCCAGTAGTGATAGTGATACATAGCTGCCCCCAGTAGTGATACATAGCTGCCCCAGTAGTGATAGTGATACATAGCTGCCCCAGTAGTGATAGTGATACATAGCTGCCCCCAGTAGTGATACATAGCTGCCCCAGTAGTGATACATAGCTGCCCCCAGTAGTGATAGTGATACATAGCTGCCCCAGTAGTGATACATAGCTGCCCCCAGTAGTGATATATAGCTGCCCCCAGTAATGATACATAGCTGCCCCAGTAATGATACATAGCTGCCCCAGTAATGATACATAGCTGCCCCCAGTAGTGATACATAGCTGCCCCAGTAATGATACATAGCTGCCCCCAGTAATGATACATAGCTGCCCCCAGTAGTGATACATAGCTGCCCCCAGTAGTGATACATAGCTGCCCCCAGTAATGATACATAGCTGCCCCAGTAGTGATATATAGCTGCCCCCAGTAATGATACATAGCTGCCCCAGTAATGATACATAGCTGCCCCAGTAATGATATATAGCTGCCCCCAGTAGTAATGATATATAGCTGCCCCCAGTACTTATATATAGCTGCCCCCCAGTACTTATATATAGCTGCCCCCAGTACTTATATATAGCTGCCCCCAGTAGTAATAATATATAGCTGCCCCAGTACTTATATATAGCTGCCCCCAGTACTTATATATAGCTGCCCCAGTACTTATATATAGCTGCCCCCAGTACTTATATATAGCTGCCCCCAGTAGTTATATATAGCTGCCCCCACTAGTGATAGTGATACATAGCTGCCCCCAGTAGTGATACATAGCTGCCCCAGCAGGCAGTCAGGACAATTATTAAAAAAAAAAAAAAAAGTAATCACTCACCTTTCCCGGATCCGCGGCCGAGCTCCGCCACCCAGCATCCGACAGCACCGAGCGGCGCGGGGGGGGTGACGTCACTGTGCATCACACTGTCTGCGCCGCTCATCGTTGTAGATGCGGAGCTCAGTGAGCGCCGCATCTACAGCAATAGGGAAAGCAGGGGCGGTAATGCATCGCTCCTGCTTTCCCTGTAATGCAGCCGCACACTGAGCGCAGCTGCTCGGTCTGCGCGGCCGTATTTTAGCGGCTGCTAAGACCAGATGCCGACCGCCCGGACTTAAGTCACCGGGCGGCCGGAATCATGTTAGCCCGTGGCCGCGGACCCGCAGGGGATGCGCTAAGGCCCGGTGCCGGTCCGCGGACCGGCGGTTGGGGACCCCTGATTTAGTGGACAATAGGGAAGGCTGATATTGACCGTTTATGCCGGCAGTGGCGTACAATAGAGCAGGTTTATCAATGCTGTTGTTGAATATTTGTAAATCTAGAGTAGACAGTCTTATAATGTGTCATATGTATCATAGTGTTGATAAATCTTGCACAGGTTTAAATGGTCTAGTCTTTGTTTACACCTTATATTAGTTCCCTCAATTTAGGTTACTAATTGCAGGAAATTTTGGCGCCTTTTTTTTTTTTTTTGCACGGAACGGCACAATAAAACACTCCCCTTACCTAGCAAGCCGGGCCTTTGTACAGAGGTCACACATCTTTTGTAAGACGAAGTGTCTAGAACCTGCCTAAACCACACAATAATCATGATGTAAAGCATGTGCGCCCGTATTTTTAGCACAATTGCTATAAAAAATGTGCCCCATTATCTACCCAGCCTCTGCATGGATAGTCATTAAATAGAAAATAACATTTCTCATTACAGCGTCTCCAGGGATATCCTGTCAAGTGTTTAGATGTTAATGGAGGCACCAGTTCCTCCAGCATAGTGACTGGATCTCTGAGGCTAAGTCTACACAGCTAGTGTCAAAATGCTGTCCAAAATCCGATGCCATTTTGATACTTGCAGGGCTGCGCTTTATGCCGCAGATTTGCGAAAAAAGCAATGGTTGGTTTTTGGATTTGCCCGTCAGCCCAGTAAATCAATGTATGGGGCCTGCAGCAAAACAGAGCAGAAACCAGCAGAATATATAACATGCTGCATATTCCACCGGATTTTAAACCCGACGAAAAAAAAAAAAAAAATGAGTGCTGTATAGACTACAGCACGGATTTTTCATTACTGTGTATGCAACACAGTGTAACGTCGGAAATCCGATGGTAAAGCTATGCCACTTAGACATAGCTTGAGGAAGCCATGAGGATGTGAGTGAACAGAAATTGCAGCAATCAATATATACAAAAAAATATGCTGCTAGATGCAAGCATGGACATATTACAGCTAATGACCAGCTCTTAGTGCTGTTTGGTTAAGAGAGAAGCAAATTAGTTCATGCCTATAGTAAATACAACTTTATAGTACTATATATAGTATATATATTTTGTGTGTGTGTGTGTTGTATATATATATATATATATATATATATATATATATATATATATATATAATTATTATTGGACTCCCACAAGACTATCAATACACATTATATGAGGCAGAGTTATTATTATATTATATATATATATATATATATATATATATATATGTATATATGTATAAATTTATTGTTAATTGGATTTCTCCCTGACAATGCTATCAAAAACAAGTGCAATGTCCGGGTATGAAGGCGGCCAGAGTTCTTTTGGTCTGTTTTTGAGCGGTTTTCTCCCTACAACAATTAACTTTCAACATGTAGGGACAGGTCATTGAAGACTTTTTCTAAATACAATGCTCTTTTAAAACTTTAGCTTGGTCATGAGATGAGAACATCTCTGAGTGCACACAAGTGTCTCTAGGTTACCGTTCATATCTTCCTTCCTGATTAAATCAGAGAGTGATGTCACCATTGTCCGAGCTCACTCTGGAGCAGAGACCATCTTTAACTCCTTCCTGACGGACACTCATAATAATACATCTTCTGAAAGCCATATCTTTTTGATTTTTCCACCTACATAGACGTATGAGGGCTTTTATTTTGCGGGACAAGATGTACTTTCTAATGGTGTTATTCATATTACCAAAGATTATACTGGGAAACCACAAAAAAATTCTAAGTGGGACATAATGTGAAAAAAATTTACTTACGCCACGTTTGCGGGAGCTTTGTTTTTACAACATTCATTCTTTGGTAAAAATTATGTGTTTTCTGTATTCTACAGGTTGATACGCATCCGGCGATACAACATGTAGGGTTTCCGTTATGTTTTGGTACCGTCCCAAAAATTCCCAACATTTTCTATTTTTGAAATTTGCGCGGCGGCACCATTTTGTGCGATGAGTAACTTTTTTGTACTAACACCTACGGACGTGAGTGAGGCAGCAATTTTTCGGGCTGAAGTGTACTTTTTATTGCTAGCAGTTTGAAATGCATGAGACTTTTTTGATAAATTTTATTCCAATTTTTATGGGACGTGAAATAACCAAAAAACTGCAGTTTTGGCGTTTGGAATTTCTTTTCTGTGGTGTTCAGCGTACGGGATAAATTATGTTATATTTTAATAAATCTGACTTTTCCTGACGCGGTGACACCAAATATGTGCAACTTTATTATTTGATTTTTTTATTTGTAAAATTGCAAAAGGGGGTGATTTTAAATTTGAATACTTTTTTATTTTTTACTTTAAGTCCGCCTAGGGCGCCTCACTACTAGGGGGCTTAATAATTTCTACAGCCTAATACATTGTATACACAACACATTAGGGTGTACCAAGATGACAGTTTCCCCACTTCCTGCCTGGGGCCGGAAGTGAGAAAATTGAAAGCATGGCAGCGATGGAAGCCTTCACAAGGCTTCCAGCTGCCATGTTCAGCGATCAGGACACAGCAATCTCACGGCTGACGTCCGTTTCTAATTGATTTAGACGCTGTTGCCATCTTTGCCGCAGCGTCAAAGGAGTTAAACAGCGCGGGGGGCTTTCAGACTGTGGTGATGCAAAAATGTGTTTTCCTTTTTGAATAAGTGTTTGAATAAAAGCAGTAAAACATAAACAAATATACAAATTGGGCATCGCTGAAATTGTATCGACCTGCGTAAAAAAAAAATTTAAAAAAAATACCAGGATGGCTGTATTTTGCTCAAAACGCCTCATAAATAGTGATCAAAGCGTCATATGCACCCTATAATGGCACCAATAAAAACATCAACTCATCCCGCAAAAAACAAGCCCACAATCCGCTACACATATAAAAAAATAAAAAAGTTATGGCTATCAGAATAGGACAACATAAAAATGCTATTTTTTTATATAAACGCATTTCTATTCTGTAAAAGTACTAAAGCATAAAAAACTATATAAAATTTATATCATTGCAATTGTAGCGACCCCCATAGTAAAGTTATCATGTCATTTACACTGCATGGCGAATGCTGTCAAATTTAAGCCCAAAAAACAATGGATGAACTGCGTTCAACCCCGCCCCCCATTTTCCTGGCCCAATGCTAAAAAAAAAAACAAAAAAAAAAAACAAGTACTATTGAACACCTGTGCGTCCAAAATGCACAATTCACCCTAGATGAGATTCAAAATGGGGCGACTTCTGGAGGGTTTGACCTGTTCTGGTACTTTGGAGGGTTTGCAAATAAGACATGGCACCCACCAAAATCTGCTTTCCAAAAGTCAAATAGCGCTCCCTCTCGTGTACGACCTGCCATGCACCCAAACAGCGGTTTACACCCAGATATAGGATTCTGCTGAATTTGGAAGAAATTGCATAACAAAATTTGGGATGCTTTTTTCTATAGGTTTCCTTTTAAAAGTTAAACGTTTTCAGCTAAAATTGCAGATTGTTGGATAAAAATATATTTTTTTTCATTTTCGCAGCCTAATGCTAAAAAAATCTGGGAAACACCTGCAGGATCAGTATATACTCACTACACCCCTGGATAACTATTTTGAGTGGAATAGCTATCTGTCTTATGAAATTTGAAAATGGCAAAATTTTCCTGATATTTTGAGATTTTTCACAAATAAACAAGGAATGTTTGAACCAAAATTTCTTACTAACTTAAAGCACAATGTGTCACAAGAAAACAATCTCTGAATCACATGGATTGGTAAAAGTGTCAAAGTTATTCTCACATAAAATTACATGTCAAATTTCACAAAAGGAGCGCTGTCAGGAAGGTCAAAACTGGCTGCAGAGGTAAGGGATTACATTTCTTTCAAGCCCTTAAAGGGGTTGTCTCACTACATTGATTCGTCCTGTTTTCTTGGTTTCATTTTGAATTCAGGGGCGTGTTTACTGGCTTCTACTAGGCTGCAGTAGAAGCCAGGTCTGTAGCTATAGCAACCAGTGCTGGCAGCCTATAAGGAGAGATTAAACAGGTCTGTAGCTATAGCAACCTGAGGAGCTGATGCAGCCCATACAAGAGGAGATATCTAGGAATAGGTAGGACGCTATTAATATTGCAAAGTGACTTGTTTTTGCAAGATCTTTAACATAAAAAGCAATTCTTGTAGTGAGATAACCCTTTTAAGGATAGTGATTTTCGGTAACAGCACTTATGAAGTTTCCTCCACTCCCCCCACCTTCTCGGAGCTACTAGGTTTTTTATTTTATTTTTCTATTATTTCCCATCACCACAGACATTTGTTTTGTTCTGCAGGGTTTGTTTCCTCAGGACAAGTTCTATAAATGTACTGAGAAACCGTTAAACCATTAGTTGAAGGATGAAATAGGAAAAAAAGAGAGCAGGAATTCCATCAGTCCCACTACTGCAATATCATATTTGTATAGTTTTTATGTTTAAACATTAACAATAAAACTAATCACTATATGTTCTAGTTCATGAATAGTGAAGTGTTGCAGTGTATTGTGGGCTGACCACTCACCTATTGCACTCTGCATCCATTAAGGCCCCGGACAGTTGCTTGGCACACTGCTATTGTGTACATCAGGTGACAGATCAGGCAGTATCCCTCCATTTAAAGGGGTTGTCTCACTACATTGATTCATCTTACCTCAGTCCTGTTTTATTGGTTTCACTTTGAATTCAGGGGTGTGTTTACTGGCTTCCATTAGGCTGCAGTAGAAGCCAGGTCTGTAGCTTTAGCAACCAGTGCTGGCAACCTATCAGGAGATATCAAACAGGTCTGTAGCTACAGCGACCTGAGGAGCTGATGCAGCCCATACAAGGGGGGATATCTAGGAATAGTTAGAATACTGTTAATGGACACATATTGCAAAGTGACATGTTTTTGCAAGATCTTCAAGATAAAAAGCAAACCTTGTAGTGAGACAACCCCTTTAATGACAACTGATGTAGCATATGAGCGGTTAAATGTCGCAATAGGAGTTCTCTCCAAGTCCGCCTGCTGCCAACAAGTTCTTAAAGCCCACACCCACCATTGGATTGGGCTCAGCTTAGGACTTTTCAAATACCCCTTCCTGACACATATAACCTACATGGATTTCAAATATAATTTTTTAAAGATCACAAATAATTAGTAAGAAAGTACCATACATAGCTTGACAACTCACCTAGAAATGTGCAAAGCACCTAAAACAAAGGTCACAAGAACAGCAAAAACTAGCAGTGGCATATTTGAGCAAGCAATATACAGCTTATTCCCTTGTTCAGAATATCACAGCTAGTTCAAACCATTGTCAATATATAGACATCTTCACTCGCATACAAGTAGAATATACACCTATACACATTAATGGAGATATGCAGAAGACTGCATTGGCCA
This sequence comes from Phyllomedusa bahiana, assembly GCA_025379985.1. Classification (NCBI taxonomy): domain Eukaryota; kingdom Metazoa; phylum Chordata; class Amphibia; order Anura; family Hylidae; genus Phyllomedusa; species Phyllomedusa bahiana. Next base: position 22,561 of record JAODAL010024779.1, on the reverse strand, counting down.
GTGAAAAAACTTTATGTATCTATAGCCCTTTTTTTGTACGTTTGATATATGCGCAGGGAAAGCTCCAAGGCATATGTTGAACGTGTCCATTCACAAGATTCTGCAATATGCAGCAGCATTTGTACTGGAAAGTGAGGTTTCCAATGTGATTGTAAAATGTTTACCGTGTGTAACGGCTGGGTGGTGGACCCTCTGGACCACCGCAAGCGATGATAGCTAAACCACGCCAGGGAACGGAGTCTAAGGTTCGGAGTTGAGAAACGAAGCAAGGGGTCTGGTACACGGTAAGGCGAGATATGCTTTGGAACGCTTTCTCTGGGGCCGGGGCAACATAGATCCAGCAAAGGAAGTCCCGCTGACGTCACCAATATATAGGGGCAGCACCTGGCAAGCAGCCAATTATTGGCGCGCTGGCCCTTTAAATGTACGAAGACACGTGCGCGCGCTAGAGAGAGGGCACGCGCGCCGCGGCCGGCAGAGGACGCCGACAGAGCAGGAACGAGGTCAGGTGAGTGACCGGAGCGAGCGCGCCCGCGGCCCGTCCCGCGGCCAGCAGCGCCACTCGTCCCGGGCAGGGATCCCAGAGAGAGGGCACGGGTGCGCCTGCGGCCTGCGGGCCGGAGCGCGGCGTCGCCCGCTACAGTAACCCCCCACCCCTAGGTCTCCCCCTCTTTTTAGGCCGAAGGAACCTGCGGACCAGATCCTGGTCCAAGATATTAGATTCTGGTTCCCAGAACCTCTCTTTGGGACCGCAGCCCTTCCAGTCGACCAGGAAGAACTTTTTACCCCTGATGGTCTTCATGGCCAAGATGTCCTTGACCTCAAATACATCGGAAGACTCAACCACCGGAGAAGGAGACGCACTCTTCCGAGAGAACCGGTTCAAGACCAGGGGCTTTAGGAGGGAGACGTGGAAGGCGTTGGGAATCCGAAGAGAAGGGGGTAGGCAGAGCTTGTAGCACACTGGATTAATTTGACGGAGCACTCTAAAAGGCCCCAGAAACCGCGGACCCAACTTATAGCTGGGGACCTTGAGGCGTACGTATCTGGCAGAGAGCCACACCTTATCTCCTGGCTGGAATGTGGGAGGAGGCCTTCTCCTCTTGTCGGCCTGGGTCTTCATGCGGGCAGAGGCCCGGATTAAGGCAAGTCGAGTCTCCCGCCAGATGGCCTTGATGTCCTGCACTTGGTTGTCCACAGCGGGAACCTCGGAAGTCGTAGCCAAGGGGAGGGGCGGGCGTGGGTGACGACCGTAGACCACCAGGAATGGAGAAACGCCCGTAGAATCAGAGTCCCGATGGTTGTAGGAGAACTCAGCCCACGGCAGCAGCTCGGCCCAGTTGTCCTGACGGCCAGACGTGAAATGGCGCAGGTATTCGCCCAATATCTGATTCACCCTCTCCACTTGACCATTAGTCTGGGGATGGTAGGCAGAAGAAAAGTCCAATTTAACTTGCAAGCGAGAACACAGGGCCCGCCAGAACTTGGAGACAAATTGGACGCCCCGATCAGACACGATATGCAAGGGTAATCCATGCAGACGAAAAATATGCTGGAAGAAATGTCCTGCCAGTTGTGGAGCCGAGGGAAGACCAGGGAGTGGCACGAAGTGGGACATTTTAGAGAATCGGTCCGTGACCACCCAGATGACAGAATTCCCCGAAGAGGGCGGTAGGTCCGTGATGAAGTCCTTGCCTTTGTGTGTCCTTGGAGACTCTGGGACGGGCAGAGGGACTAAGAGGCCTGAGGGCCTATGGCGTGGAACCTTGTTCCGGGCACACCTGACACAGGAAGAGAACAAAGTCTTTGATGTCCTGGGGCAGGGTTGGCCACCAGTAGCGCCGTGAGATGAGGGCGTGGGACTTTCGCACCCCGGGGTGACCAGCCAGAAGAGAACTATACCCCCACTCCAGAATTCTCCGTCTGAGCGCCGGACGAACGTAGGTCTTGCACGGTGGTACCCTCCGAAGATCCACCGGAGCCGCGTGGATCAGCCATTTGGGCGCAATAATGTGCTGGGACATCGGTTCTTCTCCAGTAACGTCAGAGGCTCGGGAGAGGGCATCAGCCTTGACGTTCTTCTCGGCCGGCCGGAAATGTATCCTGAAGTCAAAGCGAGAGAAAAAGAGTGACCACCTGGCCTGGCGAGGATTCAAACGCTGGGCAGTCTGGAGGTACTGAAGATTCTTGTGGTCCGTGAAGACGTGAAAAGGATGACGGGCCCCCTCCAGCAAATGTCGCCACTCCTCCAGAGCCAATTTGATGGCCAGAAGTTCGCGATCTCCTATGGTATAGTTACGTTCAGCCAGCGAGAAGGTCCTGGAGAAAAAGCCGCAAGTAACCGTTATGCCTTTAGGACCCTTCTCGGTCAGGACCGCCCCTGCTCCCACGGAAGAGGCATCCACCTCCAGGCTGTAGGGCTTATCCGGATCCGGGCGAACCAGGATAGGTGCTGAAGAAAACGCTGACTTCAGTTGAGAGAATGCTTCTTCAGCAGACGGGGGCCAACATCTCGGATTGGCATTCTTCCGGGTGAGGGCCACGATGGGAGCCACCAGCGAAGAAAAGTGGGGAATAAACTGCCGGTAGTAGTTGGCGAAACCCAGGAAGCGTTGAATCGCCCGAAGACCGACAGGGCATGGCCACTGCTGGATCGCGGAAAGATTAGCTGGGTCCATCTGCAGACCACGATCAGAGACTATGTACCCAAGGAAGGGAAGACTGTCCTGATGGAACCGACACTTCTCCAGCTTAGCATACAGCCGATTGTTCCGCAGACGTCGCAGGACCTGGCGTACTTGTACCCGATGAGCCTGTGTGTCAGGAGAAAAAAATCAGAATATCGTCCAGATACACTATGACGCAGGTGTACAGCAAGTCTCTGAATACGTCATTGACGAATTCTTGAAACACGGCTGGGGCGTTGTATAGCCCAAAAGGCATCACGAGGTACTCGAAATGACCGTCCCTGGTGTTGAAAGCCGTTTTCCACTCGTCCCCCTCATGAATTCTGACGAGGTTATAGGCACCGCGCAGGTCCAATTTAGTAAACACCTTGGCGGGGTCCATGGCTGGATCTAACTGTAACGGCTGGGTGGTGGACCCTCTGGACCACCGCAAGCGATGATAGCTAAGCCACGCCAGGGAACAGAATCTAAGTAGCCCCCGGTTTTCACCAGAGCCCGCCGCAAAGCGGGATGGACTTGCTGCGGCGTGAGGCTACCAGGTCGTCCCCCCTGACGTGACTTGCTTGCGATGGCGGCCGAGGTGCAGCGAGGTACAGAATCGTAGTCCAAGAATCGTAGTCGTGGGCAGGCCGTGAGGTCAGGGCAGGCGGCAATGGTTCGTGGTCGTGGACAGGCAGGAAGGTCAGGGCAGGCGGCAGAGGTTCGGAGTCGAGAAACGTAGCAAGGGGTCTGGTACACGGTAAGGCGAGATATGCTTTGGAACGCTTTCTCTAGGGCACGGGGCAACATAGATCCAGCAAAGGAAGTCCCGCTGACGTCACCAATATATAGGGGCAGCACCTGGCAAGCAGCCAATTATTGGCGCGCTGGCCCTTTAAATGTACGAGGACGAGCGCGCGCTAGAGAGTGGGCACGCGCGCCGCGGCCGGCAGAGGACGCCGACAGAGCAGGAACGAGGTCAGGTGAGTGACCGGAGCGAGCGCGCCCGCGGCCCGTCCCGCGGCCAGCAGCGCCACCCGTCCCGGGCAGGGATCCCAGAGAGAGGGCATGGGTGCGCGTGCGGCCCGCGGGCCGGAGCGCGGCGTCGCCCGCTACACCATGCAGTAGATAATTTTGTTCTTTTGACAGCTTTGGGTGATGTATGCTACTATATACATATACTATGTGGCTTACATCGAAGTCTATGGTTAGAGGTACATGTTGGAGAACACTCCCAGTGTACACAACTTACAAAAGAAGAGAAAAGTAGTTTTTACATACCGAGATGTATTCAATGAAACAGTAACTTAGCAACTTGGCTCACAGATGCCCCTACCAAGCACACACCAACAATCATTCCCCTTTGTCAGATGTGATATATCATGATCATAACACACACAGATTTTTAGAACAGCACAAATAATAAACTTTAATCAACAGCATCCCCCTCTCTTTCTTCTTCCCTTAGTCCCGAATTGCGGGCCTCTACCTCCCGGTTATGCCTCCCCAACCTTCCCTGTGTCGTGTACCCCGTCCTCTTGTTTCTGTTCTAGCATTTTAATTGTGTGCGATAGGTTGTTGTATGGGTAGTGTGTATGTAGTGGGCCCCCCCCCCACACACATTTTTTTCCCTTCTCTCTTCCTTTCTCTACAATATACCAAGCCATAAAGCTTTTTCTAGTAATATTTTTATGTTTAAATATTCCCACTGTTTTGTAGTACACCTTGTTAAAGGCCATTTGGCCCCTGTTCTGTGTTGATTTAATATGGTTTCCATGTTGTGTTGGACCATAAAGGTCCTGTACTTTGTTTATATCACTACTTTTCAGATGACTATTATTTTCCATTTGCTTGTATGTTTCTTTTTGTTTTTCCTACAACTTTTCAATTCTTTAGCATTTATTTTAATAAAGATTTTTTGAATCCTTAAAAAAAAAAAAAAACTTTAATCAACAGCAATATAGATTACACGAGTAAAATAAATATAGGGGAGTGCTACCGGTGAAGACAGGTTTGTCAGAAAGAGGTCAACATGACTGAGTAAATATAGGGATGTTTTAGTTATCTTAACCAGTCCCTGTAGATCTCTCAGTGTAGAAGCACTACTCTATAATACCTTACACTGCGAGTATATGAAATCTCGCAAGTGAAATCTCCAAGCCTGAAGGTAGCTTATTAAATGATTGTACCTTCAATTTTGAGAGGGATCAAGTTCCTTCATTTCTGCCCGACTCAAAGACCCTGGCAGATGCAACCATTTGACATGACTAAACAACAAGTTGAACACATTATTGAACTAAAAGAAAATGTCTCCATCGGAAACATCACTTACTGGAATGTAGATACTCAATTACTCACATGTGCATTAAATTAAATCCCTGTGTCATTTGTTAATTTGTAGAAAATACATACACACGCTCAAGTAGAGAAGGTAGCAGACACGGCTTCTACAAGTAAGCACAAACTAATGAATTAAACAAGAGGCCAACTAATTCTTTACAAGAACTATGAAAGCGAAAGAAAAAAAAATCTAAATAAACACGTTCATTATATACAAACAAGTATATTTTGCAGCTGTGCCACAGCATTAAAGATGAGAATGTCTCTGCCTGTGATAAAGCTATTAAAAACTAGGGAAATTGCTTCTAGTTAATCTCCAGGTCTGGCAGGTGACTGAGAAGCTAGGATCGCTCGAGTTTAGAGGCACTAGATTGCCTCCCTGTGGGGAAAACTTCATTTAAATGCTGCCTCCTAAATCCCCTCTTTAGAACAATTTGTTCTGCTGACAGGATCCAGAAAGGGATGATGCGGGATTTCGCTACCGTAGAGCTATCTGTCTAAAGTATCAAAGAGAAAAAAGGCTTTAGTAGGAAATATCATTCTAATTTGTTACATTAATTCCACTCTTGTGAAGGGATTAAATTACATTCCTCTGTTAGACGATACTGCAAAACATAACTATATAATTCAGATAAGTATAAACAATAATGATTTTTACAAAGCTCTCATGTGTCTAGATATTGCAGCTCCATACTTGTTACCAGGGCTGGGGAGTCGGTGTCCATTTTGGTGGAGTTGCTCTAAAACAGACCGATTCCAAAAATACATAATAAATTGGTCCAGTTAGTTCAATGCAGTGCCAAGAGCAAGAGGAGTTGGGTCCGGCCAGTGCTACCAGGGCTGTGGAGTCGGCAAGCCAAAGCCCCGACTCCGACTCCTCAATTTCCCAAACCTCCTGACTCCGACTCCACAGCCCTGAGTGCTACTGCTCCCATGTCTTCAGCCTCATCAGATGAGGAGTTTAATTTTGAAAAGGATTTGGATGTTTGGATGACATGGAACAGGCAAAGCGTTGCCACAGGGGAAAATATTCCGCTCCCATAGCAAACAGATTGACCAGATTTCAGCTACATTTTTCACTTGCTCTCAAAGAAGAAGAAGAATTCAACCGTTCATAAAAACCGACTGTGCGTGAGGCAATTTTATACCCCAAAATTGTTAGGGTATGTTCACAAGGGCTAATTTCAGCACATATTTGCTCTCTAATGCTGGCGAGATGCGTGGCGAAATTACGGTAATCCATAGTTCTCATAGAGAACTATGGATTACGCCTCCTCTCCCCGCTCGTACAATACGCCGCAGGGGGAGATAAGTGACATGTCAATTACTTGCGGCGAATACGCGCCGCGAGTAATGAATGTCAATGGGGCCAGCGGGCTAGCTTGCTTATTGTATCATGAGGGTAAGAAAAAGCATGATGTTACCATTTTATGATAGTAAAAGTCTAGTAGTTCGATCCCATTGCCTAAATTTTCTTGTACACAAGGAGCAGATTTCTGCCGGTGTGCTTGTGAGAGTGAAAATGACACAACCCTCAAAATGCTTTTGCTTAGAGCCGATTCGTTGACCATGAACCAAGTCTGACTTTTGACAGTGAATGGCCATTAGTGTAGCAATCAAGTTATAAAACATAGCTTTTCCACCAATTGCAAATTATCTGATTCTGGTCTGATCCCTTAATGGGGTACATGAGTTAGGTGTCAAATTAAATAAAGATAGAAGTAAAAATTAAAGGCGTTGTCTACCAGTAAGGCCATGTCCCCATGGCACGGGTTTTCGGTGGGTTTGCGGTTTTTCAGACCGCCTGAAAAACCGGCCGAAAATGAGCACAATTGTGCTCTATGGAAAACCCGTGCAGCAGTCCCCACTGCACGGGTTTTCCGCCCAGCGGCAAAACATTGAGCAAGCACCTTCTTCCATCCGGTTTTCGGACGGAATCTGTGCTTCTCAATGGGAGGGGGGAGGGCTTTTCTCCGCTCCTCGCGGAGAAAAGCCGCACCCCCCGCCCCGCGGACGTGGGGACGGGCACAACACACGACAAATACCAGCCGGCCAACCGGCCGGTATTTGTCCTATGCCGTGGAGATGCGCCCTAAGAGTCCGGAGCTGAGCCTGCAAGAAAATAAATAAGGCCCCATACTCATCTGTGTACTGATGTTCATTCCGGCGAGGTCTTCTTTTTGCAATAGAATTACGCTCTGTGCAAACATGCAGCTGCCCTATAACATTTCACTAACCACAGCTTAGGCCCTATTTGGAGAACCCCCCTCAGAATGCCACACTGAACTTGTCGCACACAAACAACTAATTTTCTGTATCTGTCGCACACCGAAAAACAATTTTCCAAGCTTGGTTGAACCCTGAACGTCTAACTCTAACTATTCTTGGAAAATTAACCTCTTCTCACACTATCCAAAGGGTTAAGAAATGCTTCGAAACATGGAACCATATAATCCAAATCCCTCCTTTGCATGTCAAACTTGCATGCTTCAAGTATACCACTTGGTTTTTGGAACGCTCTAGTGGCGAACTCTGACTACAATGACAATCCCTCGGCTGTGCGGCGTGGTGATCTCATTCCTCAGAACCTCTGGCTTCTCTATGCGTCTGTGTCAATCTGCTCTCCTCCTCGACTTATTCGCAAAATAGATTATCTTGCACACCATGACACCTAAACTTCAGGACTTTACTGACCAACAATAGTCCTGTACTATTGATTTTTTTTTCATCCCCCCCTCCCCCCTACCGCCTTGCTCTCTCCTCTCCCTCCACCTCCCTAATACAGGCAGTCCCCGGGTTACGAACGGGATAGGAACTGTAGATTTGTTCTTAAGTTGAATTTGTATGTAAGTCGGAACAGGTACATTATTAATTGCAACTCCTGCACAGAAGGTTGTTTTTTTTTTAGTTTTGGATAGTGCAGGGAAGGGTTTTTACATTTGTTTTGCTGTCTGGCCCCTGTTAAGAAGATTTCACCTCATTCTTCCCTCAAGTGCTGCTGTGGCATGCTGGAACTTGTCGTTCCACAGCTACTATCTGTTGTGGAACATGAAACTACAAGTGCCAGCATGCCGCATAAGGTCTCCGTTTGTAACCAGGGGATGGGTGTAAGTCGGAACGGTGTAAGTCGAGGACTGCCTGTAATCCTTTCTATTATTGTTGCTTGGTTGTGTATTTTTCTAGAAAATTACAATACAACACAGTTATAAAAAAATAAAAATAAAAAGAGAGAGCGAGAAAACACTGATATCCTCACTGACTGAAAACATAAAAACATAAGAGTTAAAGGGGTTGTCTCGCTACAAAGAATAGCTTTCAAATTGTAGGGAACACAAAATAAAGACATTTTCCAAATATATTGCTTTGTTCCTCTGTTTTCCCTAAGGAGATACAAGTGAATTTATGACCTCACTGGCTATTTCAGTTCCCTCAGTAACAGACCTGTAAACAATTCTCCCCCTGCTGTTTGTTCAATGAGATAACAGTGAGTGATGTCACCACACAGGTCCCACAGTGTCCTGTGCTGCTCAGCAGTAAAAAGCTTGATTTATGTAAAATAAACAGAACTGTAATGAGGGCTTTTGTTTTGGGGATCAGAAAAGAAGTCCCTTTTTAGAAAGTTTGAAAAACCCAAAATCTGATCAAATTTAGTATTGAAAAGCCAGCAGGGCCAGAGCTGTTACAACCCATAAAAAGGGCTTATGAAAATGGTCGGTTAAAACCGGGAAAGGTGGCAGAGTATTTTTTCCCATATTTTCTAAAAATTGAAGGGAGAAAATTTTTAAAGTTTATTTCACAAATTTTCCTTTGAATTTCCCTTTTACCTGCACCTTTGAAATAAAACCAAAAATTGTGTCCCGAATCATGGACCCCATAGTTTGGTCATAAAAATTGTACCCAAAGGAAAAACGGCCAAAAAGGGGTTGGGGTGCTTTTTTTAAAAACGGGAGGCATTAGTTACTGTATTAACAACTCAGACTCCTCTGACTAACATAGGCTAAATTTTGTACCTGCAGATTAAAAGGTTTTTTCCCCGGGGAAGGACAGGTTTATAAAAAAACCCACATTCTTATGTGAATCCCATTTCAGAAATGAAAGTTCTTTTATTTAATAACTCATGTTGAGCAGAGTCTGGCCGAAAATGAATTTGTATTGTTGTTGAGTGTTATTGCTACATTAGTTTTGTCTTGAAAATTTTCGGGCGCTGTATCTGTTTTTTGGTTTCGGGAAAAAAGGAAAAATTCGGGAAAAATTGGAAGCACATTTCTGTCCGATTTTTTTTGGGTAAAAAAGGCCTTTAAAAAAAAAAACATAAATGTACAAAAACCCCACAGCAAAATAAACTTTTTAACCATAAAAATGTATGTACAGATAAAACAACATACACCACGTCAAACTCAAGCCCTATGGGCCGAATTTGACCACCACTTTGTTTTATGTGACCCACGAGAGCTTTGACACAGTAAACAGAAGCGGTCAGGGGTTCCAGATGCAAAAGGGGATCGGTCACCAGGTTCCTGGGAAAGGCAGCAGAAAAGAAATGGGAGTGGGCACCATCTTGGATTCGGGCACCCGTGCACTTTTAACACTTTTGGGTATAAAGAACTCACGGGGTGGGGGCCCAAAGCTTGGAAAGGCCCTCCCCCGGGACCCCCTAGCCACCTCCAAAGCCCTTATGGCATTTTGGAGGGCACCCAAAATTTCTGAAAATGGCTCTTGGGGGAAAAAGAAGTTGAACCCCCCCTGATTGCAATTGTAAATTTTTCTGGATTTTTGGCTTAAAAACTCTGTCCCCCTGTGGCTTAAACAAATCCCAGGAATTTATTGAATTAAGTGATCCCATCTCAATTTCCCAAAGCCTATTCCTTTCCCCCAAAACTCCTTTATCATCGCTTTTTGCCCCAAATTTGGATTCCGGCTCAGCCCTTTCTTTATGAAAAAATTGCTCAATGCGAACTCAGCCCGATTTAAAGCCTCTTTTTAAACACTGCTTTTTCGGGGAAAGGGTTTTTTCCCCCGTACAGGGCGCTGTATTTGCGTCCCAAAACGCAACGGGCCCGCCTTTTCAGGGGGTAAAACCCATTTAATCCCGTAGGGGGCCCCCGGTTTGGAAAAAAGGGGGCCCCCCTGGGGAGAGGGGGCCCCCCTTTTTCCCCCCTTCTTGTCAGACGGGGCCCGGCGGCGCAGCCCCCGACCAGGGTCGGGGAAGGCCCTTTTGGGTTGTGGGCCCCGGGGCTGTTTGGGGGGCCCCGGAGGGCATTTGCCGTCGAAACCCGAGGGGAGGGCGGCATCCCGGGAACCCCCTTGAGAGCCCGGGCCTGGCCGGGTTCCCGAGCGTTTAAAGGGGACCGGCCCGGGGGTCGGGGACTAATGCCCCCGACTCCCGGGGGTTTGCGCGGGTGTCAGGGGGGGGAACGCGGGCGCCCTAGCCCCAAACGTTTCCGCTAAATTTTCCTGGCAGGTGAAGGTTTTTGGCCTTCAGATGGGGGGCCCCCGGCCCCAAATGTGACGTAGGGGGCCCCGGTGACGTTCACTTAAACCGCGCCGCCCATGCAGGGGGGGGAAAGGTTTCCCGGGGGGGGGGAAAGCCCCCTGGGGGGCTTTCAGGACCGGGGCCCTGGGTTTAAAATTTGTTTTTTTTTGTGTTTTTTTATATATATAAGAAGTGGCACTAAATGTCCCTAAAGGGGGCCCCCTGAATCGGGCCCAAAAACCCAAAAGGGGGGGGGCCCTGAATCGGGGCCTAAACCCTAAAGGGGGGGCCCCTGACTTGCCTAACCCTAAAGGGGGGCCCCCTGACTCTCCCAAACCCCTTTAAAGGGGGGGGCCCCTGACTTCCCTAACCCAAAGGGGGGCCCCTGACCCTGCCTTTCCCCCTAAAAAGGGGGCCCCTGACCCTGCCTAACCCGAAAGGGGGCCCCTAAACCCTTTTCCCCAACCAAAAAGGGGCCCCTGACCCCCCTTAAAAAAAAACCCAAAAGGGGGGCCCCCGACTCTGCATAAACCCAAAAGGGGGCCCCTGACTTCGGGCCAAACCCAAAAAGGGGGCCCCTGACTCCTACCAAAAAAAAAAGAGGGCCCCTGATTTTTACTTTAAAAAAATAAAGGGGGCCCCTGGTACCTACAACCCCAAAAGGCGGCCCTGACGGGCCAATAACCCAAAAAGGGAGGCCCTGATACCAAAAAAATAGCAAAAAGGGGGGGCCCCGGGGACCCCGGGCCTTTAAACCGGGCCCCTGATATACCTAAAACAAAAAGAGGGCCCTGACTTTTATTTAAAAATAAAGAGGGCCCTGGTTCCCTTTACAAACAAAAGGGGGGCCCCTGACTGCCTAAAAAGCCCAAAGGGGGGCCCCGGGAATACCAAAAAAACCCTAGTAAAGGGGAAACTCTACCTGCCACCATTTAGTTTAAAAGGAGGCCCTTCGATTCCCCCTGACAATTTAGTTTAAAGGGGTTCCTAAAAACCTGTTATCTACAAAAAGGGGGCCCCTGTTATCTACCTGGGGGCTATTTCCTCCCAAAAGTGGTAGGAAAACCCCCCAAAACCTCCCGGGGGCCCGGCCTTTGAAAACTTTTTAAAGCGGGATCAAACCTCCAAAAAAATGGGGGCCTGTCAAAACACCCTTGCCTTTTGGGCGACCTACCTAGGGTCTTGTTTTACCAATTTGGAAAATAAAAAATTGTGAGGCCCAGCAGCCCATAGCTGTACATTACCCCAAACCCTCTTGGGGGGAATGTACTCTAATTTATGGCTTTTGTACCCGCTTTTCCCCCCCCTTTGGGAAAGTTTGTACAGAGGTGGGAATGGGGTTAAAAGATGCTGGAAAAGGGGAGGTTCTAAGATATTTGTGGGGAAATTTTTCGGGCAGGGATGAGTTGTCCCCCGGGCAAGTCCTCATGAGGGTTGTGGAACGGAGGCAGAAAAAAAAGGAATAAGAACGGCCCCAAGAGAAAAAGTCCCCGGTGAGTCCCTTTTGTTAGGGGTTTTTTTTGCTTTATATTGGACCCGTGTTTGTATTCACTGAAATGTGATGTGCCCCGAGCTGGGTTTTTCAAAAGACTATGGGGTCCCCAAAAATGGGGGTGTTTATCGCCGTTAGTTTTAGTGGCGCTTTTACATTTTAGCGTACATGGGCCCAAATGATTGTAAGGTGAGAGAAACCTGACCCTGTGATAGGATTTAAAACCCTTTCCCTTTCTTGCTGGTTGAATTTTGGGAAGGTGGCGAGGTGCTTTGCCCAAAGGGGGAAAAACATGGAGGGGGATATTGTATGTGGGTGGGGGGGAATTGTTTTTGTGGGCTGGGGGGGGAATATTGGATGTGGGCTGGAGGGGGAAAATTGTATTTGGGCTGGAGGGGGATTTTTTTGGGGGCTGCGAGGGGGATATTTATTTGTGGGGAAAGGGGGATATTGTATGGGGGTTTGGAGGGGGGATTTTTATGTGGGCTGGGGGGGGGTATATTGTATGTGGGTGGAGGGGGGAAATTGTATGGGGTTGGAGGGGGATATTTTATTGGGGTGGAGGGGGGGGGGTTTTTTTTTTGGGGTGGTGGGGGTTTTTTTTTGGGGGGGGTGGGGGATATTGTATGTGGGTGGAGGGGATATTGTATGTGGGCGGAGGGGGATTGTAGGGTGGGTTTTGGGGGGGGGATATTGTATGTGGGCGGAGGGGGTTCTTGTATTTGGGCTGGAGGGGGATTTTGTATGTGGGGGGGGGAGGGGGATATTGTATTTTGGGGTGGGGGGGGAGGTTATTGTATGTGGGGTGGAGGGGGAAAAATTTGTAGGGGGGGGTGGAGGGGGATATTGTATGGGGGTGGGGGGGATATTTTTTAAGTTTGGTGGGGGGGGTTTATTGTAGGGTTGGATTGGGGGGGGGATATTGTTTGTGGGTGGAGGGGGGATATTGTATGTGGGTGGGGAGGGGGAAGTTGTTTATGCGGGGGGGAGGGGGTTTATTGTATGGGGGCTGGGGGGGATTTTTTGTATGGGGACTGGAGGGGGTTATTTTATGGGGGTGGAGGGGGATTATTGTATGTGGGGGGGAGGGGGATAACTTGTATGTGGGGTGGGGGGGGAAAATTGTTTGGGGTTTGGAGGGGGATATTGTTTTGTGGGGGGAGGGGGAATTGTTGTGGGTGGAGGGGGATTTTGTTTTGTGGGGGGGTGGGGTTTTGTTTTGTGGGTGGAGGAGATATTGTATGTGGGGTGGAGGGGGATTTTTGTATGTGGGTGGTGGGAGTTTATTTTTATGGGGGGTTGGGGGGGGATATTTTTATGTGGGTGGGGGGGTTTGTTTGTGGGGGAGGGGGATATGGTATGTGGGTGGAGGGGGATATTGTAGGGGGGGGGAGGGGGATATTGTTTTTGTGGGTGGAGGGGGTAAGGTATGTGGGGGGAGGGGTTAATTTTTTTGGGTATGGGGTGGGGGGATTTTGGGATGTGGGTGGAGGGGGATATTTGGTATGGGGGTTTGGGGGGGGTTTTATTGAAAAGGGGGGGTGGAGGGAGATATTGTTGTGGGGGGGAGAGGGGTATTGTAGGGGGTGGGTGGGGGGTGAATATTGTATGGGGTGGAGGGGGATTGGAGGGAAGCTACTTACCCATGTGTATAGGATATGCTGGGTGACAGTTATTTTACTAAATTTGGTTTTAGTCCCCTTTTTAACAAAAACCCCTTTTTCTTTTTTGAATACTGTATTTTTGTGGTAAAGGGGCCCCTTTTTATCTTAAAAACCCATTTTTTTTTTTTGCTGGGGGCGGGGGCGGGGACCGGGGTTTCTAGGGGTGCGGCAAATGGGTTACTGGGGCGGGGTTTTTTAGGGGGGAGGGGGGCAGGGGGCCTTAATGTATGGGGCCCTAAAATTTTTCTGGTTGGCCCGCCGGGCCCCTCAGTACGGGCGGGGAAATTGCCCCCAACCCTTTTATGGTAATCCACTGCTTTTTCATGGGAAAAACTATGGGTTTCCCCGTACTCTCCCCCCCGCCCCGGTTTGGAACCCGGGGCCGAGGGGGGGGGGAGAAAGTGACATGACTTTTATTTACGGGTATATGTCCCGGGGTGAATAAGGGAGTTTTCTAGGGGGGGGGGGCTGCGGCCCCCCCCCGCTCCCCTCCCAAGGCAGCCAGCGAAAATTTGGGGGGGGCCAAAAATGTCCCCGGGAAAATTTCGTCCAAAAATTTAAGCCTTTGGGGGAACATTGCCTTACTCTGACTGGGATCTGAGTTGCGCTGAAAAGTTTGGTCATGGCACCCCAATTTCCCAGCTAGTGGCCCTTTGATAGGGGTTTTCCCCCACAGATGACATGCGCGTCCCCACTGTCCAACCAGCCCCAGATTCACTGAATCCTCCCAGCGGAAACAGACCCCCCGGCCCTTTTCCCGGGCCCCCCTTTTCCAATCCCCACCCACCCAGAGGATTACGACGGGGTTAAATAAAAAATGTTCATAATGATAAATTTAAAATTTCTTTAAATAAAAAATATCTTTATTTATTTTTAGGGGCCAAAATATTTCCCGGGCCATTTACGTTTTTAAAATTTTAAAATTTAATTTTTAAAATGTATCTTTTCACCCCTAAAAGGGTAAAAAAGTACTTTCTGGGTAAAAGTTAATGTTCTATTCATTACTTTTGCTTTTCCGGGTTTAACCCCAAATTTTTTAGGTACTCAGGAAGTCCCTTTCCCTTTTTTTTTTATAGAAAAACACCCCCAAAAAAGTGTTTCCCCAGACCAACACGGCAAGAGGAACCCAAATTTACAGGGTTGCCCCCTTTTTAAAAACGCATCGTTCCAACCCCCTTATATGCTTTTAAGAATCATTTTATAGTCAAAGTGGTCCCATTGTTCCGTTTATTCTTTTACCATTTTGATCAAATAAATTTTATGAAACCCCCATAGGCTTTTTAATAAAATTTTAAAAATTTTCCCGAGCGCCAATTCCTCCTACTTTTTTTATACCATTTTGGGTTTTTCAATAAGGATAACATTTTTGGGGAAATACGATCTTTCAAAAATAATAAAAATTATGAAAAGAAAAGAAAGTTTTGCCCAAACTTCAGGGGCCACTGAGTACCATGTTAATTTAAAGGGGTAACCCTCAGCATCTTTTCAACCAAATGCTGTTACTTTGGCTTGGTGTAGGGGGCCCTAGGATGAAAAATTTCTCCCCCCCCTTAGGAAATTCTTTGACCCCCCGTGTAAAAGGAAAACCATCCGGGTCAATGCTTTTTAAAAATACCGGTGACATCAAAATTTCCCCCTTTGTCAAGATCCCTTTCCCAAAATCCTTACGCATTTTTTTCCGTTTTTAAACACACACTAAAAGAATGGATGATATTTTCCCCCTTGATTTGTTTCTCATTCCCCTGTAAAGGGTTTTTAAATTTTTTTGGTTTAAATTCAGTGTTTTTGACCTTGGGGGGAATTTAAAAAAAACCCCTATTGAGCGTTCCTTTTTATAACCCCCAAAAAAACTGCCCTTTTCCATAAAAAACATTTTATGACAGCCCAAAAACAGGATAAATGAACCCCTGACCCTTAAAATGAAAAAGGGCCACGGCACCCCAAAAGTTTGCTAAAGAACCCAAAAAAATGATTTTTCCCAGGGCCGGGCGGGGGAAAGGAAAAAAACTGCTTCTCCCCAAAAGAGAAAAAAAAATTAAAAAAAAAATCTATTAAAACAAGTTTTTAATTTTAGGGTTCAACCATTTGGAACAGATTTAAATTAATAATAAAATTTTTGTTGTCCGGGAATTTTTTAATCGTTTACACAAAAAGGATTTTTTGGGTTGAATCCAATTACTTTCTAGTGCCCTTTCAGAGCGAATGAAGGCCTCAACCCTTTTCCAAAACCCTCTAGGGTTCCACACAGTTTTTTTTAAAAGATTTTTATATTTGTCAGTAAAATTTTGTTCCATGGGGAGGGTCTCCCACTAAGCCCCATAAAACAAAATGAAAAAAGGGGGCAATACAGCAATGGGGATGGAAACCCTGCCACAATACCTTTGTTTTTTTTACAAAAAAATTTTTAAATCCATAAAGGAAAAAAAATTTTAAAAATCAAATACGATTTTGTTTTGAAAAAACCCCAAATAGCTTTCTATATATGCCAAATTTACAAATTTATACAGAAGGGAAATCTTAATAGTGTTTGGGGGTGTGGATGAATTTCTAGGTTTTAAATAAAAAGTATAGTAAAAACTTTGTTAACCCCTTACTGAATATTTAAAAGAATATATTAAATTCACATTTTTTAAATAAATTAAGGGGAAAAGTGTGATTTTTACTTAAGTTTGTACCCTTTGGGTAGGGTTTGGGTTCTCATTTAAAAAGAGGTTAAAACTTTTTTCCTCATAATAAAATGAAAGGAAAAAGGGCTCTAAATCTCTGGCTGCCTTTCACAGAACTATAGCGTGATGAATGTTAAAAAATTGATTTTTTGATCCAAGTCGTCCTGGCTCACGTGGGGGTCTGGGAAAGGTGGTCACTTAAAGGGGGTTGCTCTTTAAAATTTGTTTGGGTTTTTAATTAAAAAAATTTTTAAAAAAAAACAAGAAAGCTTTGCAATATATGTTTTTAAAAAATGTCCTCCCGGATTTTGATTTAAATCCCTGGTATTTGGAAGTGCATGAGCTTCTAAAATAAATATCCCAGCCGACCTTTTGTTTTTTTATCTAAATGGCTGTCAGTGCTGGGACTCATCAGCTTCTCAATACAGGTCAGCGCACAGAGCCCCCTCTCCGCCACAAGTATGAGGCCACTGTGATGCTTCTGTAGGAGGAGAGGGCTCGGCTTCTGTGTCTATGTAGCTGTGCTGCCTGGATTACCCTGTGTGTGACTGCTCCCTCCTGCTCTCTACACAGATTGAGGAGGAGCAGATGTGAGGCTGTCTGTGGTCAGTAGGATGTGACAGCAGTGGAGTGTTTACTATAATAATGATGTGTCTGGGGAGCTTTTGACTATACTTTTAGAACAGATCAGGGGGGCATGTGAACGGGTTTATATCCTCCCTGCTCTGCTGTATGTGCTGTATAGTAAACAAACTCACAGCTGCTCTGTGTCTGTTCTGATGGGGACGGCAACAGAACAGTGTTTGTTGTTGCTTGAGATGTCTGTGGAGATTGTATGCTAGCGGGGTATTGGAAACACTTGCACCCCCCCTGCTCTGCCTATTAGCATTACACAGCTTCACGACTCTCCACACTCATTAGATTAGCCCTTCCTGTCTCCTGGACTCATGTGGAGAGAAGCAGCAAGAGCTCAGCCACAGCAGCACAGTGCAGCTGATCCAGCAGTGAGCAGCCTGCAGCAGACCTAGGCAGGCACACACAGTTTTAACCCTGGCGGCAAACCCCTCTCACATTCCCCCTGCTGTATAGAAGTTCCTGCAGTTGGAGGAGGAGAGCTGTCTGTGTGCTGAGGGGAGGGGGGAAGTGGGAGGAGAAGAGGCAGACAAGCAGCGCGCCCCTGAATTCAAAAATCCTATGGTGACAGACACACTGAGGTAGGCTGAAAGCCTGTAGTGAGACAACTCCTTTAAGCCTTTAAGATGCTCCCTTACATAGGAAGGGAGCCCTGCTTCAAAATGCATTTACTGTTCATTTCACAAATCTAGCAGCCTCCCTGGGACCAAAGGGATCAGCAGTCAGATTTGAGGAGCTAAACAAAGGCCTGAGTCACATGCATAGGAAGCCAGGGTTTCATAGAGAATTTTGAAATTACTACACATCATACCTGCATACTGGTTCCATATTAGAGAACTCTGGGACAAGGCACATGCCCACTTGAGTCTTCCTGCTTTCCCAGACCCAAGGATGGGGAGAAACAGAAAAACAGCTTGTAGGAATCTGGCAGCAAAGCCATGTTTGGTATTAGAACGTAGCTGGAGCTCAGACGGGTCCGATGGTACCAGAGCCACCTTTCTGCAGTCTCCCCAGGAGAAGATAAGACTCATTCTAGTTTATGAGGGTCAAGCACTCAGCCTAGGAAGGAGGGGCACATCAAACTATCCCAGGGGCGTGAGGGGTTTTGACCAGCTAGGGTTAAAAGCGTGTGCCCTTCAGTAGCTTCCTGTTGTCTTTTGAGAGGGGTTATGCCGGCTACCATATCAGAAGGAACCAGGACCTGGCTTGCATCACACGGCCCTCATGTGGCCACACAGCACTAAGACCTAATACCAGGTAACTGACTGGTACCTTGTCTGTTATATACGTTTTGTAACCCCAAACCTGTATTTGCATATCTGACTAATATATATAACATATATATAAATGTTTTGCACTCATTTCAGTGTATTACATAGGCTACAACGCTCTATAGAGTATTTACTTATCTAATTGAGAAACTTTCAAAGTCCATAGCTAGAGAGAAGACTCTACATACACAGTGGGCACAGAATATATATATATATATATCTATATTTATATATATTTGTACCTTCTCACGTAGATTCCAGCCATGGATTCTAAAATGTAGACATGGATTTGAGTTTGACGTGGATTCTGGCTGAAGGTTGGACACTGAGGGCCACATGTGTGAAAACGGTTTAGGTCTAAAACTCACTCTTTTGCCCATATTAACCTATGGGCAAAAAAGTGAGTTTTAGACCTAAATAGGTTCATACATGTGGCCCTGATTGCACACGAGTCCAGGTCAAATCAACACCCAATACATGTCCAGTCAGCATCCAGAGAGATTGACGCAGTTTCAATGATGATTTTTGGCTTCCCATTGAATTTAGTAAGAATATTCAGCGTTGATTCCAAGCTGAACCCATGTCAAGATGTCACTTAATTTTATGCCCAATGCAGATTTCAAATCCAGGACAGGAAATGCCGCGTTGTCTGCAATGACAGGACAGGTTTACCACTCAAATTAATGGGACACAGATTGCAATTAAATGATGTGAAATCCACATCAAAATCCATCCTATAAACATGACCTTGGAAGGAAATTTTAATAATAAGCCAAGTGTCCAATGGCTGACATGCGTATCAAACAGCTGTAATGTGTATGGAAACCTTGCAGTAAGTGTTCAATATACCTGCAGTGCACACCTCAAGTAAACCTAAGAATGACGCAGTGTTAAGTGAAATCAGAGGGCTCTGTAAGTAACGCAAGATGGTACAGGCACTCCAGAGCTCAAGATGCTCTTTAAAAAAAATCCGCTTTGGCCAAAAAATTAGAATATGTGGTCTCCCTTCCATTAAAGAGGTTCTCCAGGAAAATAAGAAAAATAAACTACATACTATAAAGAAAAATTGCCTAAATACCTTAATTAGAAACGTCTGCTCGAAATATCTAAGAAATAAACATAATAGCAGGAATAAAATTACCATTGGGCTCCTTTCTCGGCAAAAACCTGTCCTACAATGCAGAGTACATCAGTAGGACAGACTTGGAGTTACTTCCTGGTTAGGATGGCATAACCGAGCATGTGTGCTGTGCACAGTCAACCTGACAGACTTCTGGTGTGAGAGACGGCTCTGCAGTGTAGAAAGGAGACTGAGGCCTGTATTATCAATAAGCATCCTGCCTCGTCTGAAGAGGTCCCAGCTGAAGGCAGAAATTAGCTGATCACAAACGTAAATAGCCCAGTGAGAGCAGGAAGTCTTCTGAGGTTTTGTATTTAAAAAAAAAAAAAAAAACACACAAACACTAACACAACACTCCTGTCTTAAAGGGAATCTGTTTTCCTTTTAACTTATTAAAACAAGACACGGATACCCAGCTTGTACTGCTAATAAGCACAACAGAACAGGAAGTGTCAAACTATTATTATGCCTAGTGGCCAAAGTGAAAACTGCAGGACTCAAGATTGTTTAAAAAACATTGAAAGAGACATTGATAATGAAAAAGAAAAAATGTTAAAAGAGGTGCTTAATATAAAAATGAGAGCTAAACAGTAAGTCATTTTTGATGACACATTCCCTTTAAAGAGGCAGGACAGTGACAGAGCTTTGTTACAAATAAAAGTGTGCATATATATGTGAATATACATCACTATGTGAGCATATGTATGTATACACAGTATGTGTGTATATATATATATATATACACACACATACACACACACATAGATATGTTAGCAAACATTGGTTATATTTATATATTATATAATATATATTTTATTATAATATATATATATATTATATATATTATATTATATATTTAAAAATAGCAGCACTCCAAAGAAAATACTTGAAAAAATTAGAAGGAGGGTGCCAGCAGCAAAAGCTTCTGATACAAGAAGTCCAAAATACAGAGTAAAAAAAGTCCACGGCACTCCAAAATGCATTCAAGCAATACGGTAGTTTGACAAAGGCTTTGTGAGGGAGGTGAAACGTCGCTTTTTTGAGCATGGAGGAATAAATTACCTTATTGCTTGAACGCATTTTGGAGTGCCGTGGACTTTTTTTTATATATATATATATATATATATATATATATATATATATTTATATATATATATATATATATATATATATATATATATAGCATACAAAATATATATCTCAGTTGGGATGACGCCACTTTTGTGGGAAATGTAGTTTTCAAGCAGCTCGTCTAGCAACTCTAGCTCTGCCCACTAGTCAAGTAATGTATCAACATGGGCTGAAAGGCCACTCTGCCAGGAAGAAGCCATTAATCCAAAAGAAGCATATAAAAGCCAGATTAATGTTTGCAAATGCACAGGAACAAAGACCTACATTATTGGAGACAAGTCCTGTGATCTGATGAAACTAAAATTTAACTGTTTGGGCCATAATGACCAGTGTTACGTTTTGGAGGAAAAAGAGAGAAGCCTAAGAATGCATCCCAACTGTGAAACATGGGTGTGGCAGCATCATGTTGTGGAGTTGTTTTGCTGCAGGAGGGACTGGTGCACTTCACAAATTAGATGGCATCATGAAAGAAAGAAGATTATGTGGCAATACTGAGGCAACATCTCAATACATCAGCCAGGAAGTTAAAGCCTGGGTAGAAATGCGTTTTCCAAATGGACAATGACCTGAAGCTACTGCCAAACTGGTTAGAAAGTGGCTTAAGGAGAACCAAGTCAATGTTTTGGAGTGGCCATCACAAAGCCCTGATCTCAATTCTATTGAAAAGCTGAAAAGGCAGGTGCGAGCAAGGTGACCTACAAACATGGCTCAGTTACACCAGTTCTGTCATGGGAAATGGACAAAAATTCCTACCAACTATTGTGAGAAGCTTATGGAAGGATCCAAAATGTTTGACCCAAGTCATAGAGTTTAAGGGCAAAGCTACCAGATACTAATGAAATGTATGGAAACTTGTGACTTTGCATAAAGTAATAAAAATGCCTTAGAAAATTCTCTGTCTTATTATTCTGGCATTTGGCAAATATAAATGATTGTGGTTCCTAATTGACTGAAAACGGGTAAGGTTTATCCTGATTTCATGTCATTCATATATTATATATATATATATATATACACATATATATATATATATATGTGTGTGTATTTATATATAAAACAAAATGTATAAAAAAGTAGGCAAACAAAAGGAGCAGCACAGCTTGTAATTATATTGTAACATGGCCATTATCAGAGGTTTCGGTGGAGGAGATTTACCAATCAATACTAGCGCACCAGGAGGACAGTTCGACAGTGTCTTATCCAGTGCAAGGTGCAACACATTCATTAACAGGGTGCATGCCCTATTGATGAATCTGCAGTAGTCTTATAACACTTTGCAAATCAGTCCCAACTGGTATTGAATTTTCTTTTATCATACACAATAAGGCTGTAACAAAAAGCAGATATAACATGTTAATAAACACAAAAAATAGAAAAAAAGCAGCAGCACCAATATCCCCAAAAAGTACCGATTTCAATACATGCTAATAAACATATAACCCCCCTATGAGGTGTTTCTAACCTAACATGAGCATGTTACCTGCTACCTGAAAACACACGTTCACAGCTTTTAGGGAGTTTCATTTAAAGTAAATGGAGTATGCATATTGTCGGGGGAATTATTGTGACCAGATGCCTTAGCCTGAATATTGTACAATAAAATCAGCACTGAAAATACATCATCCGTGTCACACTGTCATTTCGAAGCATGACGAATGACTGTCATATGTACGTGTTGAAGCAATAACTTGCTTGGATTTAAAGCTATGAGAAACACAATTGGTTGTAAGAACTGTCATAGGCAAAAAAGGAACTAAACTAAAAATACAACTCTAAAAAAAACTGCGTGGTATGAAAACAAGAATATTAGGCTAGGGGGCGTGGCCTAGCATGCTGGCAGGAGGACGCACAGTGTAGGAGCTCTGTGCGGGCCTGAACTTCAAAGAGTGGAAAAGGCTATCAGATGCCCTCTAAAAGAAGTAAAAAGGGACCCAGGAAGACACCGGGCACCCCAGCACCGAGTGCACCGATCAGAAAGTATCTTAAGCCCCTCCCAGACCGGTGGGAAGGCTTGAGGCCTACGACCGCGGCTCAGAGGACGCCATCTTCCTCGCTGGGACGCGTACAGACCCGCGACTTGCCGAGAATAGGAGGTTGCAAAGGGG